>JAOVYW010072711.1:8228-20481 GCA_025775045.1 Hiodon tergisus
ATTTTAAATGAATACATTTTTAATCTAACTTTAAATATACATTTATTTAAAAAAATGTTTTGCCTTTATTTTATTTGAGTAGACTGAGGTCTATACACAAAGTATATATACACTATATACAAAGTTTCCTGTTCAGTTTCTCACCAATAGTTTTTGTAAAATTAATTTACCTGTCATCTGCATGGCGATAAGTCATAGCCACTGAATTTTGGTCTCACTATGGTTCCGATCTAGCAGACAAGGAGGATGTCTGCGATGTAGCAACGGGTCATTGGTGAAAGAACGTATTTTTCAAACCGTACATTAGGACTCCTAAATGTGTGTGACATCTCTGACACAGATTTACTGGTCATGGTGGTTATTATATTATTATGAGAGTGTGGTGTCCAGCAATGTATATTATTATAGTGATTACATACCCTGTATAGTTACCCTGCAGCTAATCTCGGTGGACAAGTATCAGTCGTTGCGCTGTTATTATGGTCTGGACTGCAATGTCATTGTTTTATTAGTCTGATTAGGACAAACTAAGGAGCCAAAATACCAAAAGTTTGGCCATAAATTCCAATTCCATACATTTTGTCTGTGTGCCTGGTGTTAGGTTTCCAAAACAAACCTTAATTTTGCTACTGTAATTTGGGACACAAATGTACCTGTAGGTTGGCACTAGACCGGGCAGAAAGTTAGAGAAGGGGAAAAAAGCACTTCTGAGAAATATTGTCACTGTTGCTAAAGAAGCTAAACAAGATATGATAACACATTGCAATCTCTTTTTATTATGTTCTTGATCACAATTTTTTTTAAACCAAAATAAGGGCTCCCAAAATCAACCGATTTAACACATTTAGCCCTACCAACACTTTTTAAAGAGAAATACAATACAAAAGAAAGATAAATGCAATGTTACAGCGGACACCGGTAATTTAAACCTGGTCTCACGAGAAAAGCTTACACGATTTTACTTCCAATTTACACTCCTCCAGGTCTGATTATACGAGGTCTCAAGTGGCAATGAGATCACAACTCATATTTAAATTCAATACTTTCAGCCCTTAGTAAACCATTGTGAATGCCTTAAGTATGAATTTACTTTTACAACACATTGCTTATTAAGCTATAATGTATCAGTCGAAATGTCATACGATTGAAATTACTTGTTTATCATTGTTTACTATTACAAATGCTTTATGTATTACATATTCTGCTTTCATAAGGATTAAATTTTATTTTTTTATTGAGGCAGTTACATGAAGCTATTGTTACATACAAAATTATTTTTTTACATCATCCGTTTAAAATTTATGAATATTTATACAGTAATTATTGAGATATTTATTTAGATATATTTATTTATACTTTTTATACCGTGTTATGGAGGATTCATAGAAACATATAGATGGGAATCTGATTTTAAACATTCTGTTTTTTATGTTGGGGGAAAATCCTGAGGTGTTTCTATATTAGTGAAGTCGTCTCATAGTTTTTTTAGCAAATGACGCATTTTACTTTGTTTACTTCATCGCAACAATTGCGAAGTATTGCCACACAATTACATTTTATTGCTTCCAGATGGAGCATTTACAGATTTAATGTTGTATCTTTGTATCTTACCACTGGTCCAAGTGAATTGGATCCGAAATTAAATTACTGCTATGAGCACCTGCAAACATAGTCGAACACCTACAAACGTAGAGCGAGATGAACTCTGATGGACGTGTTTATTTAAATACCAAAAGGGAAATTCTCCGATTCATGTTTGTAGTATACGACAGTGATCGTGCAGGAGGTTAGTTAAAATGCAGCTTCCCCACTCTTATTCAGCCATATATGACGAAAATTTTTTTACATTATCCCTCATAGGAGGGATAGTAAACACTCAAACCAAAAATAACAAAAAAACAAAAGTAAACAGGTATTTGCGTACACCAAAGTACTAACGCAGAGTAATACCAAACACCGCCACGTCTTCCTGGTTTTCTTCTCCATTTTAATTTTCTTCTTTTCTTTTCTTTTCTTTTTTACCTGGCTGAAGAGCCAGGCACCCCCGAGTTGGTGTCCTTCATCGTGTGAAGCCAGCGAAATGGGGTATGGTCGGTGACCAGGGTGAAACGGCGGCCCGGAAGGTAGTGCTGCGGTGTGAGTACCCCTTTCAGCTTCTGGGTCAGTATGGCTGATGCTCCGATGCACCGTCTGGCACTGCTCCGTCCAATGGACCGACTTTGAACTCCGCTTTTTAGTCTGATCCGACAGTACCAACGGTTAATGCCCTGCCAGACCGAGAGACGACCTCCCTTCTTGATCTTTTTGGAGGGGAAAATGGCTGCACTGCTGCAGTTTTGTCAATCAGAGGCTGGATTTGTCCTTTTCCCAAAAGGAAGCCCAGATACGTACCTCCCTCCATCCAATTGCATATTTACTGTGGTTCACACAGAGTACTCAGAACAGCCCATATGCCACTCCCAGTCCTTACTGAAAGGGACGATGTCATCGAGGTATACGGCAGCATACGCGCCATGGCCGATCCATGAGCCTCTGGATGGTGGCGGGTGCCCCGAACGGCAAAATTACACATTAATGTAAGCCAAATTGAGTAGAGAAGGCTGTCTTTTCCTTGGGCATGGCCGTTGGAACCGCATAGTTTATACAGCTAACGGAATGTGCATGACATAAACGCAGTGCCCTAGTCTGTGAGAATTTATTTGGGGAAGCTGACCCAGGTGAACAGGGATAATAAGGCATCATCCACAGATTTAGCCTTTTTAGAGGAGAGCTTCTTTCAGATATTGGGTCGCGTAATCTACTATGACTAACAGGGACGGATGTCCCCCTGCACTTTTATCAAAAGCATCAAAAAGATCCATCCCAATTCGATCTCTATAAAACTTTTTTTTTTTTTACTTTTTGGCATTCAGGGCATTCCGTACACCACAGACGGACATTATCCCAAATGCTCAGCCTGTAAAATCGGTCCTGACACCATGTGTCGGTGACACTGTGGTAACAGCTGCATACACATTCACTCAATACAGCCTTTCATTCACCAAACGGAGGTCAGGATATGTCACCAGCCGCTCAGGACTTTCATCCAACAAGAAGTAACATCAGCCTGGTGAAAGCGTGAAAGAAAAGTGAGATCAACGCCCCTGGCCGTCAGATTCGGAATCCGGAACACCCCCATGAAGGGACCCTCTCCAGGATTGCTACATTTCCCCAGGTCCTACCCGCCCTCACCACCTGCAGCAGAGTCAGAAATTCCACCCAGTTACATTCCAAAACCAGAGGGTTGGGGTTGTTGAGGCTAACCCCAGCAACCAGACTATGGGTTTGGCCCCGAATTTAAAATGTAAGGCATGTCACCTGGTAATAATGTACATCACCATGCACACACCTTATCCCCACCGTCGTGTCCTTACCTAATGCCTCAGATAAAACCAGGTGAGTGCCAACAGCGCCCAGACCGTATCCCCTCCAACACTTACCGGTCTGCGGCATCAGGGAAGGGGCTGCTGGGGCCTGATACCTAACCGGAGAGGTTTACCTCTATCAGGAGGGTTTCCCACTTGAAATTGTCTGGCTGCCCACACCTCCAGCACCCGTTGAAGGGGGTTAAGAGGTGGGAGAGAAGGGGGGTTTGGGAGGGTGAGTCGCAATCTGCGGTCGCTGCCAGGTAGTCCTCTGCCTGCAGCAAGGTGTCCTCCAGGGTGGTCGGTTTCAGTGAGCAGTCTCTGGATTAAAGCACTGGTAGAACTGCTCCAGCAACTCCATGGTTCCATGGTGTGGAGAGACGACCGCAGCCAGCAGCTGCAGCTGACCCAGGAAGACTTGATCTGCTGCCATGGCAGCCTGGTGTTCTAGCCTGTTCTTTCTCCGCATCAAAGAAGTGCTGGAGGGCATCATGCTGCTGATCCTGGATCCTGGTCAGCTGCTCCCCACCATGTAGGCTACTGGTGAGGCAGACTCCATATTAGGGCCAGATAATAACAATCCCACACAGAAAAAAAATAAAGATCCTGGGTTTCAGCACCACTGTAGCACGTGACAGTGAACATGCAGAATAATGCTATTTATTCCGGCATTTCTGATGAGCGGTTTTACAAAAAATGTTTTAAAATTAAACCTTCCTCCCGGGATCACCAAAGTAAACACTCTAACCAACAAATAAACAAAAAGTAACCAGGTCCTCAGGGACCACACATTCTCCTAGTTTTTTTTTCCACTTTTTCACTTGGCACACGTCCATATCGCAGACAATGTCCTAGACAAACTAAAATGACCACAGCTTGATTCCATTAGTTGGAATTAACTGCATATAATACATGACTCTTATTTTTTAAGATGCAGAATCAATTGTTCTGGGACTCTCCATCCCTAATTTCAACATATTTGTGGCAAATGACACTGTGGTACTGTGCCGGGGTGGTACACAGAGTCAGCGATGCAGGACCAGGACAAATGACACAGATAGTCAAGTTCAGGGACCACTGGACCTTTATTTAGGCTGCACAGTCCCCACATTGGAAGGGTAAAATCTAAATGGAAAAACTAATAGCTTTTTTATCAAAAGTTCCAACCAGAAGGTTAATGGCAAGTTTAATAAACGTAACTGCATAACAATAAAATAAAAATAATAATGTTTATTTTATGTGAATAAAATCAGTTCACTTTTTATGTGAATTAAAATGCTTTATCTTTTGGGCTAATCCGTCGGTCATGCACGGACATAAACCCTAAATATTTTCGTCTTGGAAAATTTATGATTTATACATTCATTTATATTTATGTAATAGCCTTAAAATTTCTTTTTCCATAAAAAATAGAAAATTTGAAGTTAACAGCACTATTACATATCGTTGATTATATGTCCAGCAGTTATAATTGCATATTATTTATATACAGAGTATTTAACAGGTGGGGAAATTGCATTTTAAATAGTTTATATACTAAGAATCTTTGTTTCATAAATAATTAAAATCTAATTGACATCTGATAAATAAAATATGTTTCTGTTCTAGTGAAAATTTCAGGCTGTGTAGTGCTTACTTTATTTGCAATAAATGTTCAGCTGTTGCACCTCAAACCCCAATCCCCCCTCCTGCACTTCTGATGATTATACTCACACACCTCTGGTGTCCCAGTAATTATCCATGACATTATTAAAGGAACTGAAACATTTGTTACTGAAAGTAGAGGTTAATTTTTCACAGGTGTGATCACATTGAGTTTGGTACTCCCAGTGTTCTTTAAGAGGTTATCAAATAAACCCAAGATAGTAATAAAGCCAATAATCCTTTCCGGTAAGCTTAATTCAATTCTTTCTAATTTGACACCTCATATATCACTTCTATAAATGTGTGGGCAATGGGTTGAATCAAGATTTTAATGTATGAGTTTTGGTTGCCTTGCACAGCCTGAGAAAAATGTTACTAACATTTTGATCTACTGATAACCTGAATAAGTCACAGTCAGCTCATTTACTGGCAATATTATGTAATTATTTCCCTGCTTCGTTTAATTTTAGTTTGAATTTTTTTATTTAGAAAGTTCATAACCTATCCTAAGGTTGTACACAGTAAGCTTGTGTTAATGTTTGTTAATGTTGTATTAATATAGCAGAATTTTACGTGCTCATACGCTCACTATTTAGCCAGATCAATGAAATCCCACCCATAAGCCCAACCGCGGCCTGCCTCCCTTATTCTGTGTAAGGCTCACAACCGCCCGTGATGAGAGCAGGAGCACTCCTAATGCAACACACACATACATAACAAATTTAAGAGAGGGGTGGTGTTCCACGGGCGCTGTCAGTCAGATTTGTCTCCCTGATATTTTATGTAATAGAACTATAGTGCTATATTGTGCCAGTGTGCTAATTAGAGCTACCATGGAGAGCAGTTATTTTGAAGCACTAGAAGAAATTGGCATGTGCCAAGCAGGGCATGGCGGCATGTTGTTGGGCTGTACATTAAATGAACCATTGGAGCAGTGCTATGTTGATCTCAGTTAGTCTTAGTTTAGCGCCTGTGTCTCTGCCGATCGAGACCCCCTGTCAGCGCAGATGCAGAGGAAAAAGAGTTATTTTGACTGTACTATTGCCATATACATGCAAACTTTCACACAGATCACAGTAGCTTAATTATAAAATACCATTTAGCCTCTCATACCCACGCCACACAATCATCACCTAACCACACATAACAAGATAAATATTTTACATAATTTCCCCATTTGTTTAAAGAAAAAAACTACATGTGGAACTACAGACAAAAAAGCTCCCTTCCTTTTAACTGAATTGGTGGACCTGAAACTAAATGTCTTACCTCTACAACAATGCCAAGTATCAAATACACAAATGAATAAAACACACTATATTAATAATAAGGTGAGCTGGTAAACAGCCTACCCATACGTTTTCTAAATGTTCAATTAAATGAGGGACTGTCATGCACGGTAATTAAATTCCTTGATGCCTGTCTTCCTGCTTTATATATCAACCGACGGCCACATTATTTTTTCTCTGTATCAATTTTTCATGAATGGGGTGGTGTACCTAATAGACTGGATGTTAAGTGAATGCTGATTACTAGTTTAAGCCAACCCTTTCAATAATTGCTCCACCATAACTCACCATTAAAATTGTAACATTGGCTTGGCCACGCCTCAGCTCAACTTCAGTCCCTAGCACCTACATTAGGGCATAGTGCTATGATCACCAAAATACAGCCCACAATGTGAAAACTGGTAAACCCTGCCAAGTTCATTGCACAGATGGTTTAAATTTTGTTACTAATGACTGAAAAGAAATCAAGGATGAAAAACAGACATCCAAAACTGAATTTATCAAACACTGCCAATACACCTCAGGAATGATTCAGTTCCACACCAAAAACCCAATTCTTAAGTTAATTAAAACAAAAAGTAATCAATGTGTGCAGATGTTCATTTATTATACCTCAACATTTCAACATTACATTAAAAACATCATGGAAAAAAACTACAAAAGTGATTATTTTTACTATCCATGTAAAATAGTAACTCCTCTTCATTTTCTATTATGTTATTTATTTAACAACTCAGACATCATTTATATGGCTAATACGCGTCTATAAATTGGCTAACTACAGGAACTAACAATTCAGTACCTAATGATTAAATAATTGTTCTGCTCAATAATGATACTTAATATAGGTACCCATTCGTTAAATTGTGTTGATAATGTTTAACATTATGCCATTTAAATGTTATGCACGTGGATCGGAACTTTCTATAAATGTGGGGTACGGTGTCCATATTTGGACTTATTCCTTACTCTGACAAAACTCCACCCTCCATCTGATCAAACGCTATTATCTCTCCAACCAAACTGAATGCCCTCAGCAAACATTTCAAAAAGACATTTTAGAAAATTCTATGCTTCCAACTTTGTGGAAACAGTTTGGGGAAGGCCCTGTTCCAGCATGACTGTGCCCCAGTGCACAAAGCAAGGTCCATAAAGGCATGGTTGGATGAGTTTGGTGTGGAAGAACTTGACTCAACCCTATTGATCACCTTTGGGTTGTAATAGAACGACGATTGTGAGCCAGGCCCTCTCATCCAAAACCAGTGTCTGACCTCACAAATGCTCTTCTGGAAGAATGGGAAAAAATTCCAACATACACACTCCAGAATCATGTAGAAAGCCTTCCCAGAATAGTGGAAGCTGTTATAGCTGCAAAGGGGGAACCAACTCGATATTAAAGCCTATGGATTTAGAATGGGATGTCATAAAAGCTCCTGTAGGTGTAATGTGTAGGGTTGTGTCCTGATAGACCTGAACATTCTGCCAGAGGGGAGAGTCTTGAATAGTCCATTTCCTGATCAGCCCCAATCTTTGCCGCTCGCCTCCGTGTCCTGGAGGTGTGTAGGTCATGTAGAGACGGCAAATTGCTGCTAATCACCTTCTCTGCAGAGCGGATGATTCGCATGCCCTTGTCCTTGGCAGTGGCTGGAGCATACCAGATGGTGATTGAGGAGGTCAGGATGGACCATCATAGTCTTTGGCAGGTTGAACTTTTTCAGCTGCCGCAGGAAGTACATTCTCTGTACATTTCAGGCTCGGATTTCAGCTGGATTACTAGCTGGTCTTAAAGGGGCAGATTCCCTACCCACGTTTTTTTTTTCCTCTCTTCCTCCTGCGGGTGCCATGGCTGCCGTGCATCTTCCAGGCTGGCACTTGTTATACTCCATGCTCTTGACCTTTTCCTCATTGTCCTTTGCCCAGGTGAAGGTTTTCTTCTGGGCAAGCACAACCTCCTCCAGACTCCAGCTCCTCTTCCACCCACACCTGTGTAAAGGGATCAGTGCCTTAGTCCTTCCCTGGAAACTTATTTGCACTAACTAGTGCACTCAGCAGAGGATAGGCTAGTAGGAAGCATGGAGATGACTGACTGGGGCTATTGTAAAGCATCCCCTGCAGACTTTAATGGATATGCCAAAGCTGCCACTGGTCACATCAGGAACTGCATCAAGCAGCTGCATCCCCACCAGGACAATTAGGTTGTTCCCCAACCACTGAAAGAGAGGAGGGCTGCTTTAAAGTTGTATTTCAGGGCTGTACAATCAAAGCAGATAAAAAAAGTCTACAGGACCAGGCTTGAGAGCCAGTACAGTGGCACAGACTCAGGGAGCATGTGGCAGGGTCTGCAGACCATTACTAACTACAAGGTGAGGCCTGTGGAAACTGTCACAGCCGACAAAACACTCCTGGATGAGCTGACACGGAGTGCCATCCCCACGTGCTTCAAGACGACTACAATTAGTGATGGGACACATCAACACCATGACTTTAGTTCTGCCATTCTCCCCATCAAACTGGTCTTGAAGCTAGCAGACCTGGACCTGGGTAGCTCCATATACACCTGGATCCAGACCATAGACGGTGAGGATTGGCAACAACACCATGACAACTTCTTCCCCCAGGTGGCGCAAACCATCCCCTCAGGCCACCCTCCCTGCTTCAGCTGGACCAATTCCAACCCCACTCCTTCCCACCCCCACAACTGCCTGCCCCATCACTTTACTTACTTATTGGACTTATTGCACTGGAGTCTGCACTTTATCTACTTATCTACCAAAGACTTGCACTGGACACACTGAGCATTCTAAATATAGACTCTATGTAGTTTTTTAAATGTTTTATAAATAAACCAGTTTTATTGTAGGTTTAGTTTTAATGATTTATATATGTATATTGTTTTTAAATTTTTTAAAATATTTAATTAGATTAGACGTCTAGCAAACTGTGGAGAGGACTTGTATGTACTTGTGCTTGCAAATAGCTAATAAACTTTAGAAGGCAATCTTCCACCTCATGGAAGAAGTCAAGACATTGGCAGCATAGCAGTCACGTTCTTCCCCCTGTTTGCCAAGCCTTTTCGCCATCTTTCCTTGCTTATCCTCAAAAACATCCCAACTCACTATCTCTGAAAATAAAACTATAGCCCTCCCTACAGGGTTGCTACACAGGTCTGAAAAGTCTGGGTGGAAAAAAAAGTTCATATCAAAACCTGGAAAAGTATGGAAAGGGGTATAAAATTTAATGTCAAAGGCTGGAAAAATGTCTGGGATTGCAGACGCAAGTCATAATCGTACCAGAACAATTTGGAATTGTATTCAATGTTCAATATTGTATGCAAGCAATTGTATGCAATGCAATTGTAACTTCTGTAATAACTCATTAATAAACATTCCATTGGAGACAGACTTGCCCAGAGTACCATTAATTTGATTGAATCGAAAGTTTTCTTCGCTTCGTTGTCAGATAAATAAAAATTGGCAGACCGAGACTTATTGGAGGTTAATGTCAGATTTCTTCTTGATTTAGCCATTGTGGCAATGTTTGCTTTTCTGTGTTTTATGTTGTAGTTACAACCAGTGGTGGAAGAGTACTGAAAATCTGTACTCAAGTAGAAGTACTGTTACATTACTGAAATACTACTCAACTACAAGTAAAACTACTGGTGTTTATAAAATACTTAAGTAAAAGTACAAAGTATTCTTCTCAAAAACTACTCAGGGTATTAGTTACTTTTTAACCGTTAATGTTTAATGCATTATCAATAGCAGGCATTCAAAAGAAATGGGAGATCATGTATAAAATATCTGCTTTCAACAAAGCATATTTCTCTGATAAATGACAAAAGGTATGAATGGATCAAACTAAGGACATTAGCTTTCTAAACAAATATACAGATAAAGCAGGAATTTGGGCTGTTAAAAGCATACTAAAAATTTTAACCTGCGTAGGACACATATTAGTATAAAATTCTCCCAATGCACTACAAACAAACAACCACAATGGGACTAATGGGAGTGTCCAAAACATGGAAGCATATCTTGCGCAGCTCACTTTCTGAACCTTTTGTTCAGTTTCAGCAGGAGCTGATTTTCGAAGTTAGAGTCTATCCAGCTTCGTTTGGAGTAGCAGAGGCAGGCAGAGGTCTGTTTAGCTTCTAAATGGCTGGAAAGGAGTGAAGAAGCTGCATGCTGTCTGTGGCACAAGCAAGATAACCATCAAGCTCAATTGGACTTTGTGACTTTCTGGGGTTGACCTGGACAAGAAATCATCGTCATCAGATCAATCTCTTTGCTATTGCTCATTCTCATGTTCCGTTGTTTCACAGATGTCAAGCCTGTAATTACAAGTAGACAACACAATTTTGGTTCTTTTGCAAATTTAGTTATTTCAATTTTAGGGAATAGTCCCGAACACAAACACACAAATCAACTCACAAAAATGGATACTTTGATATTATGGGGACCTCATCAATAGGTAACAACCTTTAGGCTTGCCATGACTGAGGAGTTAAAGTATACACACTTATATACATGTGTGCACATAGCGACACAGACACAAATGGGATCATGTGAATCTTTGACAAAATTTGACCCTTACCAGCCCCTATTACATCTGCTCTGTTAGTTCAGGAGGTCTTGAACTTGGGTAAGAGGACTGCAGCCGCAGCCAACTCTGGATTCTCCATCATCTGTCCAAAACGCTTTTGCAGGCCATTTTGCAGGGCTCTGGTGAGTGGCATGCAGGCCTTGCTTGATGTCTCCCGCCTGGTAAGTTTGGATAGTAGCTGGTGGATTACTGGCAGCAGCCCTCCCATGCAGCTGGACTCTGACTGGAGCATATTTGAAGACTTCACCAGTTGTAAGACACAACATGTATATGCCATACAAGAACTAAAACCATAGCTATGATAGGGAAGTATCTAATTTTAATAAAATTTTCACATTGAACTCCTCACAAACCCTCCTGATGGCATCTCCCCCCTTCTCATTGATGATTATTATCCTTTCAGTGGCAAGGTAAGTTGAATTCCACCATGTTACATTGGGGCGAATGATCTGTAGCTCATTTAGCAGGTGACATGCACATCGTTGATGGGGGGGGGTAATTGATATTCTAGACCAGAGTCTTCATCAAGGATCGCACTTGCATCAAGGTATTCAACATGGTCACTCAGGGCAAATGCATCTAGGTCTGCTTCATTTTCATTTACATCAGCATCATTCTGTGCCCCAAACACATGGAAAGCTTTGATGAAGTTGGATCCACTATCAGTTGTGGTTCTTACAACTTTGCCTCTAATCTTGTATTGACAATGGATATCATCAAGAGCACCAGCAAGCACGTCAAACGTGTGAGACCCTCTATTTTGCAAGCTAGTGCAGCAGATCTTCTTTCCAGGGACTCTTCCTCTGTCCAATGGCATGTGACACCAAGGTAACTTTTATGATGAGCTGACTAACAATCAGTGGTGGTAGCAACAAATCAAAGTCTTCTTCATGTGATCAGCAGCTTCACAGATTGTAGTATGGACAGTGGGTCTGGAGATGACTTTGGCTTGAGGTTGCAATGTAGTAACTAATTATTTGAAAGCTGGCTGTTCTACTACTGCAAATGGCTGTAGACCTTAACATATTAAATTGATGACAAGCTTGTCAACAGTTGCTTGTGGGACATATTTGCCTGCAGTTGCCGACATCAAATCTGATAACCTGGCTTGCTTTTTTGCTGAGAGCTTGTTTGGTGTGGCTGTGGTCTTTCGTTGACGTGCTGGTGTCACAATGATGTCATGGTACTGGTCAATCTTCGATGGATGTTTCCTCTGTAAAGATAAATATTATCTCAGTGTGTTAGAAATATTTCTCTTTATCAAAGATGACAGAGTCGCTGGAGTCTTTGGGTATTAGAGTTTACTTGCAAGGA
>JAOVYW010072732.1:0-20480 GCA_025775045.1 Hiodon tergisus
TGTGTGTGTGTGTGTGTGTGTGGTTGTGTGTGTGTGTGTGTGTGTGTGTGTGTGTGTGTGTGTGTGTGTGTGTGTGGGTGTGTGTGTGGATGTGTGTGTGTGTGTGTGTGTGTGTGTGTGTGTGTGTGGTTCCTTTGCACTCCCAGCACTCAGTCTTGGGTAAACAAGCTGATTCATAATAGCGTATGAGTGCAGGAAATGCCATTAATAGGCCATTTAAGTTGACTGATCACGACCATTTCTATGTGTGTTCACCTTTGTATTCATTTCTACTTTAATCCAAATGCAATAAATGAGGAACTAGGGGGCGCTTTTCCATCTGTGTCTACATGTTCACCTTAAAGGTTATAACTGCCAGACAAGTTCAAAGAAAGCTCATTACTGGGGATAATTACTGCGTTTCTGCACACAAAACCTCATCTTTAAAGCACAGTAATTGTAGAGTTTCCATTTTGAACATGATTAGTCATTTTTCTATAATTTCAGTCATTCACAAACAATATTGATATGGAGTTCCAGTTTAAAAGATGAAGTAAACTGGTGAAAAGTAATGATAAAACCCAAAAATGTGATCATTCGAAAGTTTCTTTGACAGGTGTTTCTTAACATATTGCTGCTTCCGTTTTGTGGTTCCCCAAGTTGTGTAACTGAAACGGTCTTCAACAGAGGAGAACAGCTGCGATTTACTGATGTTGCTGTTTATCGCGCCCCTAGCAACGTACCACCCCTGAACTCGTGGAAGCGATGCAGCTGTCTATGCGTATTAATATGAGGTGAATTTGGCGGAATAAAACTATAGAGATATGGCTGTTTTAGTCCGTTCCGCCATACTTTTAGCCACCTAGTTACCTACCCGATGAAGCCCACCACACTGCACTCCACACTCCAGTCAACTAATGGATGTGTTAATAATAGCCTGTATGCATAACGCAAATGTAAGTGGTGGGTTTCCTTTAGGTCACTCTGAAACCTCTGTATTCAGTGTACTTTAATCCAAATGCATTAAGTGAGGACCTTAAACGCCCTTGAACAATGCATGCTGTAAGTTGAGGTACCAAGTTGGACCTGTCGAAATATAATTTTTTGGGGATGGGTATTTTATGAGAGTAAACCCCCTATCAGAGGTTAGTTTGGACATTGTGTGGCGATAACAGTGAGCCGCAGGTTTTCTCTGGGCTTATTTAAGAGTGATCTTAAATGCACAAAATAGCCTTACAGATTTTTTCCCCAATGGCCATTAACCCTCGATCAAACTGTTTTCTTTTGCTGGCCCGCAGCGCGGTCCTTTGGAGGGGTTAAAAAGGGGACGTGCGGGAAGAAGCAGCGTTGCGTAACTCATAAGCAGGCTCAACGCTAGGCTATGGCCAGGAGAGCAGCGCTCAGACCAGGACATCGCACCATTTTATGGAACAAGCTTCCAGCAAGTCCTTAAGCCTGCCTTACCACCTGTATGATTGCCACCATTAAGTTTTTGTTTGTTTCTTTAATACATTAGGTTTTGTATGTTTCTTGTTTTAGTATCTGTCACAGAACACTGAATATCAGGCCTTTTTTTTTTCTCCCAACACAAACTTAACACAGTGCAGCCATTGAATTCTGGATTAATCCTAAGCCCTTGCAGGCAGATCAGCTTGTTGGAAACTTGGAGATATGTATTTTTTCTTCTTCATAGCTAGAATAGATATGGGAGTAATACTGGGAGTAAAACCGGAAGTTGTGTTCTTAACCCGAAGCCCATGTAACTGGAGGCTGTCAGATTTTTTCCCAGAACAGGGTGGTGAATCACCAGTTGGTCTGCGTGAAGCTGTATTGTAGAAGGTGTTGAAGTGGGCGTAAGGGACGTGTCAAGGGACTTTATTACAGCTTAGAGGTGCGGGCTACTTGATCTAAGTCTTTTAATGTAACACTTTTTGACTTTTCTTTTTGGGCTGAAAATTAAAATCGTAGAAAAGGCCTGAAAGCACACCAAACTCTTTAGTTAATGCATTTGCATTCCCAAAGAGGACAGCAGCCTTGTTTCTCACTGATTTTTTTGGAGCTGAGAAAAATAAAAAGATGATGTAAATTAAGGGGTTCAATAGTTAAAATTGGTAGGCTGAACCTCTCCTAAGACATTGTTTTGTGAAGATATCTGAAACCCTAAAATTTGGTAATTTTGCAGGGGGTATATACCCATTAAATAGCCACGAGTGCATCTGAACGCAGATTACCTTCATTATCCGTTGGTCACCGTAATTGGTTTCGATTATTTCATGCAAACGATACCTAACTGGTATCAAATGAATACCGTCCCTCATTCATTCACAGTCGGTCTGCAATAGAAGCTAGATCCATTCGTCCGTTGCCGGAGAGAGCAGTAGGTGGGTGTGGACTGTGGATGGTGTTGGGGTCTGCTAATGAAATAGGCCTACTGGTGTTGAGTGGTGGGAGGTCTCCTGTGACAGTAAGTGAGTATGCTTTCCTTTAGTTGCTGGCTCCTGCCATGCATGTTTGAAATGACATTTTATTTCTTTTTGGCAGTGAATGCTCGCTAATGTTAAAAAAAAGAAAAAGATATACGTATATTAGTTTGTGTTGGGTGGAAGGAAAAAAAAAACAACAAAAGCTTGGCCAGATGGGGTTTCTCAGAGCCCAGGCAAGCGATCAGCATTCTGGTTGCTGGCATTGTCGGACGCAAGCTGCAGAGAGAGGACTGCCACACTCTCAAAGTGATCCAGAACCTCAACAGTGCCGGATGCCAGTTAAGATCTTAAGTCAAGAGTGGTTCTTCTTTTTTCTTGATTTTTCAATCAGCTTTGAAAGAACGTTTTGTCGATTTAGCTGACCGACTGTTTAAAGTCCAATCGTCCATGCTCGGGGGCATTAAGTCACACGCTTGCGGAACCACCTACCATTCAATAACAATATTAAAACCTATAGAACCTGAATAAAAACAATCATGTTGTGCAAAAAAAAAAAGTGGTATGTCAAAGGAACAGGAACTTATTAGACTTCCTTCCGATATTCAGAAACATGAACCTCCTGAATAACAAAGTCGATATTACTATTCCTGATGCTCTGGTATTTACCCAACACTAAAATGAAGCAACATTGCATTTATCTTTATAAATGTATGCAATATGTGCAATTGTACATGCAATCGTATGTGTAGGCTGAATTTTCCCTCCAGTTTTATCCATTTCTCTAAAGTGATGGAGACAATTCCAGGCCTGCTGTTTTTTTTATTGTTCGTTTGATTTTCCTCTGTATCTCAGGCTCAGAACAAGCAGACTGGTGTCCTGGCTGCAGCTAAGGTGATCGACACCAAGACAGAAGAGGAGCTGGAAGACTACATGGTGGAGATCGACATTCTGGCCTCGTGCGACCATCACAATATAGTCAAGCTGCTGGATGCATTCTACTATGAAAGTAAACTGTGGGTGAGTGGACTTATCATAAGTGGGCCTTACGTAACAGCATGTGGGATTCGGTACAGCGCTGCCTGGGCGAGAGAGAGAGGAGGGCTAACCCTAGTGGGCGAGAGAAATGAAGCGGGCGTCACCCTCAGCCGCATCGGGCATGAAGCGTATTGGCGCTAACACCATGGTGTGCATCGAAGGCCGAGATGTTAGTCATATGGTGAGAAACCAAGCATGGAGACATCCTCTACGTATTGATCATTCTTTGTGCAAAAATTGGACTGTGGAATGAGGAACACCATTGTGAAGTCATTAATTTAAAGTAATAATAATCATGCCACTCTCAATTGCTTTTGGAAAGTGTAACATTTTGAAATGTATGATGTATACACACACACACACACACACACACACACATATATAAATAAATAAATGTGTATTTCAGAATTTTCTTGAATTATATTCGTATTAATAATAAAGCAAAAAAAATGTGTAAACATATCTGTCTGTCCGTATATAAAGCATAAATATGAAGTATGAGCATAAAATCTTTATTCCATGAAATCTGATAACTGTTGTTTCAAGAAAAATGTAGTACTGTGAAGTCTGTAACAAAAAAGGAGGCATTGTGCCCCTGAAGGATCAGGGATCAGAAAGAAAAAAAGGCCTTTCTATTCTAACACAATTCTCGCCTTAAACAAAAAACCGGCCCACATAATCTGCTCAGAGTGGCGCTGTGGTTTCCTCACCCACCATGTTGACATAACCTCAGCTGATCCGTTTGTTTTCAGCCGATTTGGTCCCGGCGTAAATCTGAAAAACTGAAGTATGCCATAACCTTAGAAATGACAAAGCAAGGTAAATTATCATTGTTCGGTGTCGTGATAAATACCCGGCAGACAGCAGTACTAGCATAATGTGATGGTTTTCAAACGTGAGGACTCTTATTTAAATAAACTTAACTTTAAATTTAATTTGAGCAAATATCCTACTACAAAGATAGATGCAGTTGTAGTGAAATGGAATGTCGATATATTGATTTCCATCACATCATTCAAAACACAGATTTGTGAATGGATCCTTAATCCACTTAACATATGCATGGAAACTGTAATCCTGTTTGCGTGGCTAAGTTGCTCCGGTGCAGCTTGTTGAAACTGTACAAATCCTCTTAGACCATCAGCCATATTGAGGTATGTAAAAGCTTTTAGCCCCCAGCATGTTCATTTAATGCCTAGTTTGCCCTTCAGTTCTTGAGAACAATTGGCCTGAAAAAGTCTTTTAAAAGTTATAGAGAGAAAAAATGTAGAACCTGATTAACAGCTACAGAGTATCTCAGTAACTAATATAATTTGTAATTTGACTAACTGTTAGTTAACTGATTATTTTACTACTAATTATGTAAAATTGACAGTTGACTCTACAAATCAGCAGGGAAGTGCTAGATTAAAAGGTGCCATTTGCCAAAGGCATATACATCTGCAGCTAAGTGTGAGTTTCAAGGATGGTTCCTGTACATTGTACATTTTGAATAGCCACATAAAAATAAAAAAAATGTTACAAAATATATCAGAAATATTTCCAGACTCAAGACAATCATATTCTACACACAAATAGCATATTAATCTTCTTCTTATATGCCCTAACTTAAGATAAGCATTCTCCATATCTTTAAGCAGAGTCTTTAAATAGAGACACTTTAAATAAGTTTCTCTCAATCTCTTACTCGCACGCACACATGCTGCTAAGAAATTATGTGACGCTAACATCATTTTATGTGCAGACTCATAAAAAGGAGCTCTATGGCTGATTTTAAAGTCTATTGTACTTCGGTTTAAATGTACTGACTGAACAAGTGGAAAAACTGTAATTCTGACAGAAAAACACCATAATATTTTTTAACTCATCAAGTGTCTAACCAATTCACTTACAGGTATCCAAAGTGTATTTTATTCTACTCTAGGAACATGTGCGGCCTAACGTTTTAAGTGGAAAACAGCCAAAATCGTGTCTGTGAAGAACCTTGGATTCAGCAGTTTTTTTTCCTCTCCTTCTCCTCTGCAGATTCTAATAGAGTTTTGTGCTGGGGGTGCTGTAGACGCTGTGATGTTGGGTGAGTACAGTGCTGTCTATACGTCACGAGAGGAAATGAAAACAGAAAATGTTACTTATGTGACGAGCCCCTGGTAAAACAAGAACAGTAATCACTATTCACCATCTCCTCCAGAGCAACTGCAGCCCTTATTTCCCTAGTAGATATGGATCCAGTTGCCGCAGCTAACTGTTGGTATGTAGATTAAGCCAGAGAGCCTGTTCTTATTGTGGTCAAAGGTCTTTTATTACCACTCCAATTTTTAATGCTGCAGCGTTACGGGGTGTAATTTTGAGCAACCAATAACCTTCCACCATTCTTTGGTTATGTGGAGCTCAGCCTGTCATTGCTCACCGCGGCCACGCGTTAGCTTTCACTCTCGTAATTAGTCACAGAGCAGAACGCTAAGGCTGTATCACTGACTTAGACTATTGCTAGCTTTTTTGTGCATCGCCCGTCATCATTTTGCTAGAGCTGCGTACTTTGTATATAAGCGTAAAACTAAATTAACTAATAGCAGACAATGCATGTTTTTCATACAAGCCAATACAATCCCAGCTATCCTGTAAATGACTACAATCACAGGAGATTACGGTAGTGATTGTTATAATATAAAAAAATCTTTGTTTTATGATAGGTACATTAGTTTGTTTGATTTGGATAGGATGTCAGCGCTGATGCAACCCTTCTACACAGGTACCAAAGGATTCTGAAGAAGCATTTGTATGAGATAAAGGGCCATAGGCCATTTGATCAGGGGTACTCAACCCCAGTCTTCATGGGCTGTAGTATCTGCAGGTTTTCCAGCTAATTCTCCGTTAACATTTGGTTTACCCATGGAAATCCCTGTTAAGCTATTATCTAACCCAAATAACGACTCCAGTCAGACAGTTCAGAGGAACGGGATGGAAAACAGGCATACTTTGCAGGTCTCCATGGGAACCAGGGCTGAGTACCCCAGCTGTAGGTGGTTAAATGAAGTGATACCTTCAGTGCATACCTTTCGTGCGGTTCCAGAACTGGAGAGGCCCTTGACAGAGCCTCAGATCCGCGTGGTCTGTGCACAGACCCTCGAGGCGCTCATCTACCTCCACGAGAACAAAGTTATCCACAGGGATCTGAAGGCCGGGAACATCCTCCTCACACTAGACGGGGATGTGAAATTAGGTAAGGGCGCATTATGTTAAGATCTCCGAAACACATGACAAAAACATCGACATTTATTACATTAAGGTACATTTGCAAAAGTTTTTTTATTTTTTTGGGGGGGTCCATAACTTAAAGAATATATTGCATTGATTCATGTCATGTGTATACTATACATGTGTATTATGCAAATAACCATGTGATATCATTGGCCACATGTTAGTGAAACTGGGGGAATTACAGCTGGCACTTGCGTGCACAGAGATAAGTGCAGCCACCCCACAATAATAATGTGAAACAGCACAAGAGTGGAAATGCGGCATATTGCCGTGTCTTGTTTGAAGTGCACGCAGCAAAAAAAACCTCACGGTTACATCTGCCGAGAGCATCAGGGTCTAGTTGGGAATGAAAAACCGTGGGTTGTGTTCTTGGATAATCAAAGCATGCGAGCTGGTGTCAGCAATTTTAATTTTAATTTAAATAAATTGGCCAGCCAGCTGAAGTTTTAATCTACAAAGTTTTAAGGAGTCAAATTGTCAGTAAAATATGGAAGAATAAGAAAATTGAACATCCATGTAATCAGGAGACTTGATCGACATCGATGAGTGGATTCCTTGGAGGAACGTCCTCTATTGATCCATATCTAGATTATTACAGTATATACATTTCTTTCAGAGTTGTGCTTAATTTATATCTTGACTCTAATCCGCATTAGTGATGTGTTTCAGCGGACTTCGGTGTATCTGCGAAAAATACCAAAACCCTACAGAGAAGAGACACTTTTATTGGAACGCCATACTGGTGAGTTGTGTGTGTGTGAATGTGTGAAAAAGAGAAAAAGACAGAACATCTACTAGTTTTGATTCTTTAAATGGGTGTATTTGATTAAAAGTGTGTAGCCAGCAATAGCCAGTGAACCTGTTGATGAATGCTGCCCATTAAGCGTACTTAATAATCACTGTGCTCCTTTACAGGATGGCCCCTGAAGTGGTGATGTGCGAGACCTCTAAGGACCGCCCCTACGACCATAAGGCCGACATCTGGTCCCTAGGGATCACTTTAATTGAACTGGCTCAGATAGAGCCTCCCAACCATGAGCTGAACCCAATGAGGGTTCTGCTGAAAATAGCCAAGGCAGACCCCCCTACACTAATGCAGCCGTCACGATGGTAAGTGGTTTCACCTCTCTAGTTTTCCATCTGAGCTTGCATTCCTCTCCTGACTTAGTGTCAGGAGGATTGCTGACTGCCAAATTGGCCCTGTGTGTGTCTGGGTGTGTGGCTCTGTCTGTCTCCTGACCTGTGATGAACAGGTGTCCTGGGAGTGCTCTGCCTCATTCCCTGGGTTATAGTCCGGCAACCCCACAAACAACCCTGCATTGTATAACGGGATATGGAAAATGAAAATGAATAAAATTCTATTGGGTTTTACTTAGCAACTGATTCTCAATGTCCATCCATTTTTTAAACACATCTTTAAGGATGTTTAAAAATTGGCACACTGAAGCAGTTTCAAAGCATATCTATCGACTGATTCACATATGTAATTACAACAATTCACGTAATAAGTATACTAAATACTGTGGGTTGAGAAATGATGTCCAGGATAGCTAAAACCAGACTGATTGGCAGGTCTCCGGAGTTCAGCGATTTTCTGAGAAAAGCGCTGGATAAGAACTTGGACAACAGATGGAGCACCGCACAGCTGTTACAGGTGAGGTAGACCCCTCACCTCCCCGTTCTGCAGCCACTGTCCCACTCGATGACCATCTGCTCTGCCAGCCCAGCGTTTCTCTCCCGCCCCAAAGCTGCTCATCGTGCACGGCCTGAGCTCCTGTGTGCTTACGCGTCTACGTCAGAAGACACTTATTCGGTCCAAGGGTTTAAGGCGCCCTGGGGTTACCAGCACACACAGCACAGTTGCTCACAGGATCGTCTGCGTTTAACATATATAAAGTGACTTAGGGCTACACTTCAATGGGCTTGAAAGCACTGAATGGGAGTTTACCTCCAATGAAGGTCTTGATATCCAAGAAGCTTCATCTTCTGGCACCTGCTATTGATTATGTTACCAGACAAGTTAACAGGCAGAAAAGGGTAAGGATTTATTTCTTCTGTATGGCGTGGAAAACAGTGCATAAAACTGAAAATTAACTGAGCTTTTTTCAATCCGTGTCGTGGTTCATAATGGTTTATTAATGTCGGTAGAAACTATCGATCATATCTTAATGATAAGAACCATGTAATGTAATGTTATGAAGTAAAAATTCCCCCCGTGTTCTTTATTTGCATCTCGGTTAGAACTACGATCTGAGATCATAAGCTTCCTTGATGCATAAATATTTTAAAACATTAAAACTGAACTTCAGAGGCATATTGTGCAGAATTAAATAATTAATACTGAAATTATATGCTCAGTATTATGGCTAATGTTCCTTGTACTTTTCGATTCAACGAACTTAACTCTACTTATCTGTCCAGATTACATTTCACATTTTCTATCTTGTATTTGCTACTTGTCATAAGTAAACTGAGGATACAGTATAAGGTGTAAAACAAACATTATGAGTTACTTCAAACTCAGGTCAGAGCCAGACCTGAAAACTATTCATTCAGCACGTCAATTACCATGTTAACAAATTGAGCCAGACCTGTACGCTGCTCTTTCACCACTTCTATTACCATGTCAACAGACTGAGCCAGACCTGTACACTGCTCTTTCACCACTTCAATTACCATCTCAACAAATATAGTAATTACACCAGCTTTCCGTTTTCCACACAGTTTGTTTACTGGTTGTGACCCTATGCCATTATAATTGCGTAATTTTTCTAAAGGCATATTAGACTCTGCGGGTTACACAGCCTGCACATGAGGTTCAGCACCTATTAGAAGAGAGTTTTTCTTGATGACACTACTCATTAGCGATGAGCCAAGAGAAGGCCTGCCGACCACAATTGGCTTATTACATGAACTGAATTTGAATCGGTGAACTCCAGCTGATAAGGCTCAGTCTTTAGCTCAACGCCTTTACTGACTGAGCCACACAGGAGGCCAGGACCGCTGGATAATTCTTTGTGATTCAAGAGAAGCTTTCTAAATTAAAAAAAGGGCTTCGATTGAATGGACGGTATGGGCATTCGATAGATTCAGGGTCCCCAAAGTACCATTTGAACACAGTCTGTGGATCAATGAGCTTTCTGAGACAATGCATCGAAACGTTTTCACAATTCATAAAAGCTATTCCCTTTTAAAGCTGACAGCAATATTTTGGGTGCTGTACTAAATCAGGTGTATAATTATAGCTCTGGTCTAGAACAGAATTTAGGGGAAACATAATGGGTAAATCTAGGAAATTTCTGCTTAGAACACACTTGATGTTTGATGTCTGTTTTTTGTTGGTGGCTGGTGAATTGTCCTTTTCCACACTTTTTCAGTAACTTTTGAATGTTGATTATGCTCTGTGTCTTTGCAGCATCCCTTTGTTACCAGTGTCACTGATAACAGACCTCTAAGAGAGCTGATTGCAGAAGCAAAGGCAGAGGTCACCGAGGAGATCGAAGAGGGTAAAGATGAAGAGGAGGAAGAAGAATCAGAGCCTCAACTGGTGAGCATTCAAAAGAAGTGGTGTGCAATCATCGAGCATTGCTTTCTGGTTTGCCTCTATGGTAGCAGTATAGCTTGACCGTACGTAAAATATATATGCATATCGATCAAAAAAGTCAAATTTAATATTTACGTGCACTTTTTGTTCTTTTTTTTTTAAATGCAAAAGCAACTGGTGTCTGGACACAAGCGAGCTTATTCAGATGTCAGCATCGGAAGTAACGAAGATGAGAAGCTTTCGCATGCCGTGTCTATTATGGAGCCTGTATCAGAGAAGGCGAAGCCTGAGCGTGAAGAGGATATAGCAAGTGATAAACTCTCTGTTGAGAGAGCTGACGGAACGGAGCGCTGTAAACCCAACGAGAACATCACCGGTGACCAACACAAAGGGAGCGGGGTGGGGTTTCTAGCTGGACTGGAAAACCCACCGTCTCCGGAGAAAAACCCACAGGAGACTCCAGGGATACCTAGCGGTCTAAAGGAAGAAGAGAGAGCAGATGATCCTGTGCTGAGAGAAGAGGAGAAAGAGTCAGCCAACGAACAGAGGGTTCCTGGCGTTCCTGCGCAGGGCGAGGGACAGGGAGTTACGGAGGGTGAGGCGGAAAGTTTGCCAAAAACCGATCCAGAGGAGCCGGGTGAGGTTTTCCAAACTACGGAATCAGTGGGGAAGCCAGCGGAAAATTCACCCGAAGAAGTGCATACTGAAGTAACACTGGTTGAGAGCGACAAACCTGAGGACGAGAGTGTAGGCAAGCGGGTCGAGGAGGGCCCGTCAGAAAAACGCATTGAGGAGAAGGAGGCCGATACCGCTGAGATCTCCTCCGGAGCCCAGGGCGATGAAAACGCCTCACCAGAAGAGTGGGAGCCTCCCGAAGGCACGGTTAGAGCCGTGGTGGATACTCCTCTGCCTCGTGGCCAGGAGGAAGAGCCAGCCGGGTTGGAGGAACCAGCAGTGGTGAAAGAAACCCCTCCACCCCCAGCCAGTGCAGGCAAAATGGGGAGAGAGACTGCAAGTGTGACCAAGAAGGACAAAGCCAAGGGCCCTGCCGCCCTAGCAGAGAGGGAGAAGAAGATAGAGGCGGAGAGGGAAGTTAAACCCGACCGAGAGAAGGACAGGGATTCAGACTCCGGGAGCAGCCTGGCAGCAGACACCTGCAGCGTCGACCTGAATCTGTCCATCTCCAGCTTCCTCGCTAAAAACAAGGACTCAGGGTCCATTTCCGTGCAGGTCAGACACGCCTCTCAAAGCTCTGCTTGTTGTCCGGCAAGAGTCAATGGGTTTAATTGTCGCTTGTCGCTTTTCACCACAGGACACCAGGCGGCAGAAAAAGACCCTGAAGAAGACCCGCAAATTCATGGTGGATGGCGTCGAGGTCAGCGTCACAACGTCAAAAATCGTGACGGACAATGACACCAAAAACGAAGAAATGAGATTCCTAAGGTAAAACCCCCCGGGTTTTGTTTGAAGATGTAAGAACATTTGTTTCCGTTTTTTGAATGTTGACATTTGTTCTGCCTTTCTGTGGAGAAGTTGTATCGGTTTAATAACTTGCTGTCATTCGGTGTGTTAAATTCCAAAAAAGGCTGCATCGGGCCCTTTTATGGCAGCGCGATCTGTTACCTCGTCGCGGAGAACCGTCCCGCGTTAAGCTTTCGTTAACCTGCCCAGGCGACAGGAGCTGCGCGAGCTGCGCCTCCTGCAGAAGGAGGAGCAGAGGGCCCAGCAGCAGCTGAGCGACAAGCTGCAGCAGCAGAGGGAGCAGCTATTCCGCCGCTTCGAGCAGGAGGCGTCCGTGAGTCACCCACCCCGGGCCCACTCGGGCGCCCGCCTTAGATCAGCCGGGGTTGGACCCAGCACTCGTAGGATGAGTAACGCTTGCACCTCCACGAGCCACATCTGTTACATCATTAGCTCCTCATTTCTAAATAAGCGGCTCCATCTGGCTGCGCTGCCTCCGGTGTGAATGCTTAGTACTTCATTTTGTTTTGAATCTTATATGAAAATAGAAATAATTATTTAAAAAATAAGTTATTTATGGAGACGGCTACACATTATATTTATATGCTTGTAAATAAGTATATTGTGATATTGTTTTTGCGCAGTGTCACAGAATCTTATACGCTTATCAAATATGTTTTTTAAAGTTGGACATCCAGAAACTGATGGCACCAAGAATGCGAACCTATTACAGAAGTGGTTTAGTCAGTTTACCCCCGAATCAGGAACCCAGGGATAATATATCTTGAAGCCTGAAGGTGTTGAGGCTGTTGCTCTGCTTGAATCCCATTTTTAAATACAAGAAGAATATCAGAATTTCTGGCCATATAGCTCTGTTCTTATGCTAACCTAATTTTAACATTGTCACTTTACAAATAGGTAGATTATCGGGCACGGCACTGCTATTTTGAGTACTGGGAAAATTCAGTAGTGTTTGTCTTTGGCATGTGGGTACAGCAGATTGTATGCCACCGGCCATTCTTTGGACTGATTGATGTTCCCACTTGACAACTTTAGCAACTTGACAATCCGTCAGAGATGGAGGGTAACATAAATGGGTCAGAAAAGAGAGAAGAGTAAGCCTGTATATTCTCTCTACCAATATACTAATACAAAATTATTGCTCATAAAATAAATGTACAAATTAGGTTTTATATGATGTATTTTAATTTCAGTTATAATAAGGTTAATATAGCAGTCCTGTCAAAATAATAATTAAATGCTATTGTATTCTTACCAGCTGCCAAAAATTTGAAGTTTAATCTTCTCATTAGCAAATTAGAAGCCCGCCAAACAAAATTTAAAGAATTTCATTTACTTGTAACATATACAGTGTACCAGCCTATGTAATAACTCTGCATTGAACAGTAAATGTCACTGTCAAGCTTGAGACAGTGTAACTTACAACATACAACGAAGCTATACTGATGCGTCTAGCAGTACGCCGCCTTCTGTGACGCCTTCTAAATGTATTAATGCCCTGTCATCAAAGGGCAAAAAGCGTCAGTACGACCAGGAGGTGGAGAACTTGGAGAGGCAGCAGAAGCAGACCATCGAGCGACTGGAGCAGGTGCACACAAACCACCTGAGGGACGAGGCCAAGCGCATCAAAGCTGAGCAGGACAAGGAGCTGTCCAAGTTCCAAAACATGCTGAAGAACCGCAAGAAAGAGGTAGGGAAACGTTCCAACAACGTTTTGGCTGAATTTCCTTACTGTTTCTTAAAAGAGAATAATGACGTCAGCTTAGTGTGTACCAGAACCGGGGATAAGCCCCATCACCTCTGGGCTTTCCCTAAAATCTACTTGAATATATGCATTGGCTGAAAAGTGTGTTTTTCTTGAAATGTGTTTTATCAATTCTGTGCGAGATTCAATGTGCAATTAAAGCAGCAACTCAGCCTTCCACCACCTACATCTATCAACAGTCAGAGTAACGTAGTGTAGGATTGCTATGGTTACGGCCACTGGCATGCAAGCTAAATTAGTCCATTTTATAGTCCAAGTAAATGAAATTAAAGTAGAGACAAACTTACCTACCAAGCAACACCACTATTAGGAAACTATCCCTATTTAGTAAACCTTCAGTACTTGACATTAGCTAATAGTTAACTGATTTAATTATTCAAAGATGGGTAAGCAGGTGCAAAATGAACATTAATTATATGTATAATTACGTATAACATAATTAATGTAAATATGTCGTAATGGTTTATGAGGTGGTATATAATGTATTATGTATGTAATGGATTGCATGTCTACAACGTAGTACGTCTACATACTACTTTCCTACAGTTATTTTAATTGTTATTCCAGAATTACTAGCAATGTGCGATTAGGTAATGTCTATGTTGCTATTAGGAGGAATGTGAAATATGGTCGTTTTATTTTGTTGTAAAAACTTCCTGTGTCATACATCCTACATAAGGATTATGTATATATATATATATTAATACTTCTTATTCTCATGGGATTCCACTGCTCGCATGTAGTTCCTTTGGCCTTTAGCCGGCCATTGTAACTTCCTTTTTCACAAGAACTAATGAGTCACCGTGTAAATCACTCAATATATTTTTTTCTCCCACGGTTTGTACCCTAACCCTATGCTCACACTCTAGGCTAAACGAGAAGTGGGACTATCACCCAAACACACGAGAAAGTTGCACGCAAAAAACTAAAATGAAAAAAGACCTAACACAAATTCGACACAGGAAATCCAGAAAACCACCATTCCATCGAGATAACGCATTCGGTTTTCAAGCGTGTGCTAATATTAACTGAAATACCGACCCCCCCCCCCCCCACCACCACCACCACCTTCAAGCAAATAGCCTGAAATGTTTTGAGTGTCAAAATGAATCGTACATTTCATCCTGAAAGAATGTAACACCGTATTCTATAGGAAAGTGGCATTGCAGTTAATACTGAGCACAGCGTTTGCCTCCCTAGGCGCCTGTCGTTGGGGGGGATTTACGAAGGTTGCCGCATCTGTTATTCCTTGCCGCTGATACGGGAAGTGCAATCTGTTGTAATCCACAGGGGGTGGCCCAGATTATGATACAGTCTTTTCAGTTGTCCTCATGTACGCTCTTCAACGCTCAGATGCAGGATGTAAGTGTCTGATCTCCGCCTGCTGCTCACGTGTGCTGTTCTGGACCCATCGCTGTGTTCCTTGTTTGTATTGTTTTTTTTTCTTTCGACGAGCATAACGCTGCCTTGTTCCTTCGACCTTACTGTGAAAGTGCAAGACTGAAATACTGTTAAGACCATGTTTGGCTGTTTTATTAGCTCTGCTGTCCGTATGTTCTCTACTGTAGCAAAGGCTTGTCAATGTAGGCTTGTTTAAACAAACAACCAAAAAGGACCTTGTGGGAGGTGGGGAGATGTTCCTACTTCACCAGTTTAATTATATACTGCCGTTGCCTGAATCTATATGCCTATATGTCATTGTGATTGGAAAGTTCACCTTCAATTTGAATTTGCAGTTCAGTGGTGGAATGGAGGCCTGCGCAATTCCAGGGCCGATGTCCTAATCTATTTCTATCGAAGTTCACGCCGGTGCAGTTTGAACGGCTTGACCCAGTTGTCAGTGGAATGAAAGGTCTGTGGAGGTTATAGACAGGAGAGCAGACTTAGTCTGATTCCATCACCTGGCTGGGCATATGGAGTCTGCTGGCACTGAGGAACAGGATCAACAATGATGCATTTCAGTGGCGGCTGAGGGCTTAGGTTAAATTATACCCGTGACTCCCAGTGTTAATGTATAGCGGCTGGCTGTCGAGTTAGGTATACTGTCAACCGGCGACTCCAACGGCCATCATATCTCAGCAATGGCAGTTATCCCACCACATCAGGGCTTGTTTGTACTCAATAATAGTGGACCATTTAAAAATGGTCACCCTTCTTAGAAAGGCTTTCCCCCATTTGCCTACACGAATCAGCCGCCACTGATTTCACGTTGGCGAAACGCTAACAGTGGAACGCACATGTAAAACAAGCAAATGTGAGCATGGCTGCGTCCTGTTTTGGAGTGCTGTCCCTGTGGGTTCAGTGTTCAGATATCCCAGTCTCGTCCTCCTACACATTCTGCACGCATCTCCTGAGTAACACTGCTATTTGTTTAGCTGAGTCAGCGTTTGGTCAGCTGACGTGAGGGTGATTTACTGTGGATTACACCACGGGGGGGCTCACAGTAAAATGTCGTCCTATCAGATGTGAGTGATTACTCACACACCACCTGAGCGAGGAACAGCTCGACGATGCTTTCACGAGGATGTTTCCTTTTCAGTTAGTATGCCACAAAGCTGGCAATGTATTGAACACAGTGCTGTTTTATGTATTCCTCTCATCTGTTAATCACAGACGTCCTAGAAATTCTGAATTTATTTGAATTTGCTTCATTTCCTTTATATTAGAAACATTCATTGAGCAGATGAAATGTAGTCTAAGTAACTATGATAATATGTAATTATATGATTCGTTCAATTAGCAGGAGGCTGAGGAGTTATTACATTGCTATTAATTTCTCATTTATACAGCATGTATTTAACTTTTTGAACGCCCCACCTTTATTGAAATGTAAGCCCATTAGTTAGTCCTGGTCCCTAATGATCACTCTATATGCTGCTGTGCTGCATATCATGTCAATGTATTGAATTATACAGTTCTACACAAATTGGACCTATATAGCCTATACCTTTTGAATTTAAATGTGAATATCTGTACTGTCATATGTTCAATATGAAAAGGAAGTTCACATTTCTCGCCGAAAAAACTACAAGTACCATATATTTAGGGACAGGCCTTCACTCTGCATTACAACGTTCCTAAGTTTGTGTGTTGAATCGTGTTTTACAGTTCTTCACTATGGCTCATTCATTAAACTGCTTGGTCATTATGAACTCCTGACACAAAACTTGCTTGTTTGTGTGGCTTGTTGTCAATTCAGAGCTTGTGTTTCATGCGTGTTCTCCTGACTGTAGCGTTTGTGCCCTGAACCCCGCGAGGAAAAGACGCTGACATCTCCTCTCCCCTTTCAGGAGCAGGAGTTCCTGCAGAAGCAGCAGCAAGACCTGGACTGCGCTCTGAAGAAGATCATCCAGCACCACAAGCACGAGCTAGCCGTCGTCGAGAGAGACTGTCTGAACAGCAAACAACAGCTCATGAGAGGTCTGTGGAAAGGGCTCTCTGAATTTATCCAGAACAATGGGCTTATTGGTGCAACGAACACTAATATATAAACATATAATGAGACTGTGGTTTATATGCAGGTATTTGCTATACTCTATACAATCCAACTGCACAAAGTTTGCCATGTCCATCCACGTAGACCGTAGTGCTTAAGCTATCATATGATATTGAACTGTCTGCAATATTTGTCTTGGAAAATGCTACTTTGAAATAAGAGATACAAATGTAATGTCAGACTGGCCTTCTTACACAAACTCCCTACTGTCTGTTTTACCACAGCCCGAGAAGCAGCCATGTGGGAGCTGGAAGAGCGCCATCTGCTGGAGAAACACCAACTCATCAAGCAGCAGCTCAAAGACCAGTACTTCATGCAGAGACACCAACTGCTCAAGAGGCATGAGAAGGTGAAGCCAGCTGACCAGTGCTTTTCAGTCTAGTTCTTTATTGTTGTTTCAATGTAGTCTGCAAGTCTTTATACTCTGGGCTTCCAATCCTGCTGTTGATTCTGAAAAACCAACATCTTTAGTGTGCAAGAGATGCTTGTTCCACTCGTTTCTATTGTGTTAATAGCATTTGAAATTTCAAAATATATGTAAATCAAAAGACTTCACCTCCCCACAATGATTTTGTTGAAATACCCATTGAATATTTTCATTCAAAACTGGAATGCTAAAATTGAAGTATGTTGATTGGGCAAGTATTTTCTGCTGTAGTGAGTACTTGGAAGCACGTTTGGACTTTTTTTGGATTAGGGCTTAGGCCGGTTTTCCTCTGGACTTGACTGTAGCCGCGTAACGCCTGTATGTTCCTTGGCAGGAAATGGAACAGATGCAGAGGTACAACCAGCGTCTGATCGAGGAGATGAAGAACAAGCAGACCCAGGAGAGAGCCAGGCTGCCTAAGATCCAACGGAGTGACGCCAAAACGCGCATGGCTATGTTCAAGAAGAGCCTGCGGATCATTTCGGCCGGCGACACCCCTGAGCAGGAGCGGGAGAAGGTCAAACAGGTGATTGGTCGCCGCCGGACTTGTCGCCACGGGCTGTGAGGTATCACATGCACCTGACGTCATGTTTACACCAGGTGTCTGTGTGTGTGTGTGTGTGTGTGTGTGTGCGCGCGGAGCAGTTTGCTGCGCAAGAGGAAAAGAGGCAGAAGAATGAACGGCTCCATCAGCATCAGAAACACGAGAACCAGATGAGGGACCTGCTCCTTCAGTGCGACGCCAACATCCGAGAGCTCCAGCAGCTCCAGGTATCCTCCAGGGCGGGCCAAGGAGGGCATGTCTTCCCCTGACCGGCTGACTAAATGATACACTGTATTATAACTGCTATTACATCAGGTGGTGCCAAGTGGTGCCAAGTGGTGCCTATACCCAACTCTATATAAAAACAAACAAATGTTTGCAGACTATAAATTACCAAGTTTGCTCATAAATGTTACTAAATTGTATGCCAAGATCATTTTGGGGAAAAAGAAACATAGTATACAAATTCCTGAGAATAAGGGTGTGGCTTAACGCAGCCATTTGTTTTAGAATGAGAAGTGCCACCTTCTCGTCGAGCACGAAACTCAGAAGCTGAAGGAGCTGGACGAGGAACATGGCCAGGAACTCAAAGACTGGAGAGAGAAACTGCGTCCCAGAAAAAAAGTAAGTAAGTGCATGGGCGCTCATGTCTTGTGTTCTGGATATTCTACCATTTGTACTCAATGCCACTGCGGATGACTAACCCCACGGGGAACAATCTTTCCAGGCGCTGGAGGAGGAATTTTCCCGAAAGCTCCAGGAACAGGACGTCTTTTTCAAGATGAGCGGGGAGTCCGAATGCCTTAACCCCTCGAGCCAAAGTAGAGTCTCCAAATTCTACCCTGTCCCCAGTGTACACTCCACGGGGTTTTAACCCACCCAGGGTCCTGCACAGATCTGATGGCGATGGCATCTCAGAAACTCTCCTACCTTTTTTTATTTCTCCACCAGTGACAATCTGTATGAATTTCTGAGTCCTTGAAGTCAGTTAGCACTCCTTACGATTGCCGGAACCAGAGGAAATGGTCCAAAGCCACAGACTGCTTTTAATGTAAATTTAAATGAATGAACGACTAACTCAATAGTTTAGCAATTTGCTTAACTGGATGAAAATAAAAAAACAACCCACATTGGCTATGAAGGAATTCTCTCCCCTATGCTTAGGTACTATTGAAGAAGATTTCTCTTCTACCTTTCCTGCTCAAAAGCTTTCCAAGTGACTCGGGCAGCTTCCTATTATACTTATTTGAAGTCATTCAGTCCTAATAAATTACTCTCCATAAAATTAGCCAGTCCCTAAATAACTTGCTTCAGGGGGCCAGCTTAAACGCAGTATACATAATACAATTATAATATTTATAACATACATTTGTGTATGATGTGGCACGTGCATTGTTACATAGTTAATCACACATTAGAATTTACCTTTGGTAAACTATGAAGCGCATCTGTTATGGCTTGATAGGTTTTGTATGCAATAAACATGTTGTTCCCCAATTAGAATAATGTGTAAACATTTATATGATTGAGAAAGGTGAATGAGTTACAAAAGTGTGCTATAAATGTATCTGATATATTACTACTACATATCTCTTGTGTTTGGTTTGTATGTGCAATTTGCTTTTGAAAACAATATGCGTTATTTTTCTTAAGCACTGCTATTGAAATTGCTCTTAATAATGGTCTTGATGAACAGACGATCCCTTTCATTTTAGGGCATCAATGAAAACCTTTTCCTCCAATTTAGCATTGGGCAAAAAACCTGGCAAATTGTTTTATATCATATTTTAGAAATGTGGCAACCAAACCCAGTGAGTTCATGGAATGTAAGTCTGTTTTTAGCTCTATTATAGGTCAACTGAGAAAATGGTTTTGTTTCAAAATGGTGGCTGATTTTGAGTCATAATTGTTCCTTTTTCAAAGTTTAATTTTTTCTCCTCTGACTGCTTTACAGCAGATACGTTGACTGAATGAATTGTGTTTTAAAGATGCTTTGTAATTTATCTAGAAAGCGGTATTTAATCACTTCAGGTTTTGTTTAAATGGGTCTCATTCTACTTGATTGGTTGTATTCTTATGTATCATACCTGAATAATATGATTTTTACTTAATCTGAAGTTAAAATGTCTTTGGGGGTCTGGTTAGTTCTCCTTTGTTCTTAATTAAAGTTGATTTAATGCTGCAAATATGTTTTACTTGAGATATTTAAAAACAAATGACATTTGTAGTTAAAATCACATGCTGTTTAAAAGTGTAACGATTTCTACCTGATTTCTTTCTTTTTATAATATGGACCTTCAATGGGGTTTTTTTTGTGTTTGTTTCCAGCACAGCACAAGCAAAGCTCTGATTGGTTTAGTTGCACAACTTTTTGATTTGTTTTAATATACAGTTTTACAACAACAATCGGTCAGTGCATGTATTAAGTTCATCTATTGTGTTAAAATTATTCAAAAACCTATATATGAAGAAATTCAGTGTGAATTTCAGAGTATAAATAATTTTCAACATCTTTGTATATATATAT
>JAOVYW010072753.1:0-20479 GCA_025775045.1 Hiodon tergisus
CCGGGACAATTCTGGTGCATCCAGTTCTCCCAGCGCCAGAACCACGCAGAACCGGGACAAGTCTGGTGCATCCAGTTATCCCAGCGCCAGAACCACACAGAACCGGGACAAGTCTGGTGCATCCAGGACTGAGGGAGCCTCAGGGTTGTGAAGCATGGGAATCACAGCGTGTCTAATGTGATGTTTTTCATAAGAAAATAACAACTACTGTCTGGAGGACAAGACAGAAGGACCCAGCGAGGTCTCAGGTCACTCATACGTAAAAGATAGCAGTGCAGTACAGCTGCTGACACATCCCAGACTAATCTGGATCCACGCTCCCTTTCACCCCACCCAAGAGTAACCAATCAGAGACCCAGTACGGCACACGTATGAACATTTACACGTGTCACGCTTTCATTCCATTTTTCTGATGAAAAACTTGAAGAACAGGAGCCAACATGAAGGGTTTTACCTGGCTTTTTAAATGGATGAATAGTCATGATACGCTGAGGGGAATGGCATATCAGACATCTATATTTGATTGAGTGCTGTTTGAAACAATTGGCCTACAGTTCAGTCGGGCATCCCTGAGACCACTGTAGTTATTCCCCCCTCGACTGTAGGAAACCCTGCGGCTTCGCGCAGCTTGACGCAGCTCTGCTCTCCGCCAACTTATCATCTAAGGATGGCTTTTGACATCTGTGGATCTCCTCACTCACACTCGTCCCGGTAATACGATCCCTTGGGACGCCGATACTGCCGGCTGGCTTCTGTCAGCGGGATTGAGGAGCAGGACGAGCCGTTAGTTTGCGCGTGCTCCTGTCCGTCGACACCTCTGCCGTCTGCCTCCGTTGGGAGGGAGTCCTTTAAAAAAGGAGAGCTGGGGTTGATACCGTCAGAACAATTTTAGTAATTGCTGGCAGGAAACTTGCTCCACACATGAATTGGTGCGGAAGCTGCCCACCTGATTATTGGCAAGCCAGGCAGATAGGGACCGCTTGATAATTTAACAGTTCAGTCCAAGTGTTGTTGTTGGAGAATGAAGGCTGCACTGCTAAGAGCCACTACTGACATAATTACTGCAAGGCACGGGCTGCGGTTTGTGTGTGTGTGTGTGAGAGAGAGAGAGAGAGAGAGAAAGAGGTTAAGAGTGTGGTCACAGTAAGATGAAAGATCTAAGTGTGATTCTTGGGTTGTGATTAAGAGATGAGGTAAAGTGGATTGTGATTGGATGTTCGAGATTATGTGTGTGGTTAGGCTACGGCTGCGATTAAGAGATGTGGTATAGCGGATTGTGTATGTATCCGTGAGACTGTGATTATGCTAAGGCTGTGTTTAAGAATGTGGAGGAGGACGGATTGGGATTGGATGCTTGAGACCGTGTCTGATTAGGCTAAGCTTGTGATTAAGAGACGAGGTGACGCAGATTGTGATTGGATTTTTGATACGTTTGTGATTACGCTAAGGCTCTGATTGAGAATAGGTAAGCTGAATTGTGATTGGACGTCTCAGATGATGTGGGTGATAAGGCTATAACCGTGATTGAGAGGAAGCCCGACTGATTGTGATAGGACATTAGTGTGTGCGATCAGAGTTTTGCATGTAGCAGAACTGCAGTGTACCAGTGGCAGGGTGCTTTCTTTTGGCGGCAAACCCACACCCCACAGACCGCCAGACGTTTCCCCTGAGGACCTTACTGACTGACCAGGGGAGCCCAAGAGATGGATATCTCTGTATGTATCTGTGAAACTGGTTTGGGTCCAAACAAGTGGGTCTACCTTACCAGCGCACCACCCGCACCATTGGAATGATGATGGAGTGTTATCGACCTGCATGGTTTCTGATCCTCCCGCTAGTGTATCATATTGTCATGTGTTTGCAATCAGAGTCCCATGCTTCGTTCAAATGGAGCCTACTCAAAGGGGATAAATCACTAGAGCTGTGCGATTTAAGTGAATTCAGAACAGCACTCCCTTGTCCCTGGAGGAAACATTTCTCCTGCCCTCCTTCCAAACTGAGGTGATTTACGGAAAGGGGGGGGGTGTATTCAAGACTCTCCTGCAATCCTTTTTCTCCATCAAAGTTTCGCTTTATTCCAGCGAAAATACATTATACAGAGGAGGTATTTATTTCAAGGATCTAGTTATCCCCTTTGTCCACAACATCGTGCCGAACCAACATGCACATATAAAAGCGTTTTTTACGGAAACAATGAAAGTGGTCTCTGTACCTCTGTGCCTGATTTTTGCTTGTGTATGTGTGTGTGTGTGTGTGTCTGTGCGTGTATGTGCGTGCATACATGTTTTTATGGACGCACTTTGTGTAAACTCAATTACTGTTACATATGAGGTCTGTATTATGTTAATATATTATGTTTTAAGCTTTTCCCCAAGGCTAATTCGGCATACATATATGTGAATATATATATACATAGGGAGCAAGATTTGCGACGTGACCTGGCGTGATTTTGCTGTGTGATCTCATTGGTGCGGTAGAATATCTGGGGCATCGTAATGGCGATACGTATTAGCGTAGCGTAGCTAATGTGCGGCTAGCAGGTGATGCTATCACTGTGGCGTGGTTAACGCTGCAGCGACCTGGCTCTCCACCCCCCGTCTCCCCATCTCCAGGCGTTCCCCTGAAGCCCCGGAAAGAGCTGGGCTTTTTGGAGCTCCCGTCTGGCCACTTGGAGATCCGCTGGTCGTCCAAGTTCAACGTTTCGGTGGAGCCCGTCCTGTACGTGTTGCAGCGGAGGTGGAACTACGGCATCCACCCCAGCGAGGACGACGCCACCGATTGGCTGGCTGTGGCCCAGGTAGGCTGGCCCCGTGCATGACACGCCTACTGAGCCGTCCGCAGAAGAGTCAGGACTGGCCTTTGCGTTGCATGCTTTCTCAGGGTGAAGATGCCCTTCTCCAGAGGATGTCTCCTTATCTGTTTATTATGTAAGTGTGTGGCTTCAGTTACAGATTTGGATTTCTCACTCAGCGCTGGAAACGGATCTGTTTCTTATGCTCTGGCCCCGTTAGCAAAGCTCTCGTGCTTCTGTCATGTGTTACTAATGTATCAGTGGAAATTGCATTAATCACGCAACATGTTGTTGTTAGCAGTGCGTGTGGAATATAATGAACTGGTACAATGTCTAAAAATATTTTACTAGCATGGCGTTTAATTAGTGGAGAGAATATAGAGATTTGAAACAAAGGGGAGAATGTTGCACCCTGCCACAGACCGCGCGGGGTGATTGATTTGCGGGCACACTGGACGAGACCCACAGGCCCTGTGCATGGCCCCCTGACCCCTTCCTGATGTCCCTCCCTCCTCCAGACCACAGACGAGAGAGTCAAGCTGAGCGACATCAGAGCCAGCAGGTGGTACCAGTTCCGGGTGGCCGCCGTTAACGTCCACGGGACCCGGGGCTTCACGGCCCCGAGCCGGCACTTCCACTCCTCTAAAGGTCCGTGCTTCCTGTGTGGGCCCTCTTTCATCCTCCACGGTGTGACACTCTACCCTCTCCCATTTGCCACAGTTCAGGCCCCTTTAACAGGCGGAACCTTTGAGAGAAGGTCCCGCGTGGTGACGTCAAAGCTTCCCTGATCGGTGCGCGCGCGGTTGACAAAGGCGCGCTTGTGTCGTAACACAACGCGTCCACTGTCCTCCCAAAAAGAAAACCTGTAGCAAAAGAAAACTGCATAGATGGAGAAAAGAAAACTAGGATTTTTATCACCAACAGAGGGTAACTCTTTGTTGGAAACTGTACCCTCAGCTTTTCTGGCTTAACACTATCAACATATTATCCTCAGTAGAGTGTTTTCACGTGACCTTTTGTGGTGAGATTCTTGGCTTCAGCGTCTATAAATGCTACACCTTATGACATCAAGATTTTCATTTTTTCCCTGACATTCGGACGTTTACACCACTTGACAAAGGAGGGGCTTTCCGTCTTCTACGCTCATTACAACATGTAATAGGTTTTAATGAGGGCGGAATGTTACAGGTTTCAAACGCATAGAAGCGCTGTTTGGGTGCCAAGACGAGTGAGGTAAGGGGGGCCGCCTCAGATCGTTGTCAAAGATCTGGAGCTTCTGGTGGGGCTGATGCCTGGCGGTTTTTCTGCAGTGGTGGATATCGGGTGACACTAAATTGCTCTTCATTACAGCTAGGAGGCGTTTGACAAACACCGACCCCACGGTCCCAGAATTTCCTGGAGATTACCTGGTGTTAAATGTCATATCATGCCTAGATTTAATCTTATCTGTCAATACCGAGGTCGGTTTTCGCGATCTGCTATCAGCCGAGGAAGTGGCATGTGGGTTACGGTAACGTTTTTCGGAGTTGAGGTTCTGCCCGGCTGTGCGGTGCCTCTAACGCTCCGTTGAAACTGCGTGTTTTGACTGAATTTCAGAGAATTTTTGAAACCCGGCCTGTTCCAGTGAAGTCTGGCCTATTCTCAATAGCTCATGTTGTTAGTAATCCATATTACAGAACATAGGATACTGTATATACCTTTTCATTTAATTTCCATTCGCTATACCCATGTTAAAGGGATTGATGAGAGTTCTTGCACGGCGTGACCGCTCTCTTGTCAGAACCGGGGGTCACTTGGCTTAGTTATGAAAAGGGAACCTGTTATTTTGCATATGAAAACTGCGTCAGGAAGCTCTGATGGAACCCGATCTTCCTCATTCTTCCGGAGCTGTGAAAACGCTTCTGATCTGTGAAGATGGCTAAACCATGTGGATGGGTTAAGTGTCCCTGTGGTTGTGAAGGAAGAGCCGAAACGAGTGGGAGATCCCGCCACCCATTGCTTAGTTACTGGGTGACGGCGCGCCATCTGATTTCAATTCCGCGCCTCCCCTTCTTGTTTTGGGGCAAGCTGGGGCCATGTATGCATATTTTTGCTCTGCAGATAACATTAGTCACCCCTCTTAAACGATGGATCCAGTTGCGCTCTCAACCGCCTCAAACGCTTCTCAGATTGTGGGATGACACAGCCGTAAAGCGAGCGAGAGAGTCCCTCCCGGTGTCAGTCGTTTCCACATTAAAGAACCCAGTCTCCCGTCTCTGCAGTCTGGCGTGCATTCACAGAGCACCGGCGGTTAGACACGTGCGGCCGCCAGATCAGCCCCCCATCTGCCAGCGTTTTTGTGATGATCGGCCATCATCGATGCGCCGTTAAGAAGACGTGCAGAAGAAAAACATGAGTCAGCTTTGTTTGAAGAAGAGAGGGAACCTCGCCTCCAAGAACCAGACGCTTTAGCATTCCGGTTGAGAAGATCAGAGACCCGGCCTTCCACTGCCAATGACCCTCAACCGCCCAGCTCTGTGATATTTCAAGCTGGACAAACTTGCTTTGTTTGGTTCCCCTATCCTCACTTCAAAAGGGAGAAGCTCTGCACGTCCTCACCAGTGTTAAATAATACTTTGGTGGTTTACAAGAAGTGAAGATTTTACGCTCTATAAATAAACATGTGCTTCTTTTGTCATTGCCCCTCCTCCCCCGGGGGGAAGGTTTCAGAAACGTGTGCTGGGGGCACATTTTTCAGGTGTCGTTTCTCCTTTGTTTGTCTGGGCTCCACTTACCACCGTCCCACCCACCGCCCTTACATTATTTCCCCACGGGAAGCTCTGAATTCCCTCCAAGTTTTCATCCTAAACAAACAACACCTTCTCGTACTAAGCAGGGGTGGAGATTTCTAATAATAAAACATTTTTTTTGAGCGCATCTAGTAGAATAATTTAATTATTTTGTTTATTTATTTAAAAAAGATACATAATGATTACTTTTAACAAGCCTATAACTAGCTGCATACATGCCATACAGAAATACACACAAAGGTTCATGGCAAATAATTGCTTGCAAAAGGGCAATAAAAGACCGCAAACAAGAATATTTAACTTCTGCTCAAGTTTTTTTTACTAAATATACTTGTTTGGGTGATTGTTTCTCCAGGTTAAGTTGGTGTATTTTCTAACAGTAGAATTAACAATAACATATTTATTTCCAAAGAAAATGATCGTATAAACACTTTTTCAAATGTTCAAACTTTTGTGGAAGCGTTCGAATGTTTGTCTAATGTAGAACATTCCAGCAGCCGAATATTCCGAGCCACTCCCAGCACAAGGTTCACGTGACACATTTACAGCATTACTGAGAGCCCCTTAGCTGCTGGACACAAGGGTGTCTTTTCTGACATGAACCCTGTGGCCACAGATCCTGCGGCCCCCCCTACCCCGTCCAGCCTGAAGGTGGCCAACGTGACGCTGGGCGCCGGTGGAGTCGGGACGGCTCGCATCAGCTGGAGCCTGCTGGAGGAACCGGACATCCCCGTGCACCACTTCAAGGTCTTCTGGAGCTGGACTGCCGGGGGCAGGTCCACCATGCAGGCTAAGAGGAGGCGGCGGAGGAAGACCATCGCCGGGGTAATGGAGAAGCACACTGAGGACACCCAAACCCTCAAAACCCTTTTTTCACATCTTTGCATAAAATTGAATTAAAATACTGCTACACATTTCAGAGCCACATTTCAGTGTTTTCAGGCCTCAGTCCACTGTTCTGGGACCATACTTTTCCTTGCGCGAGGATCGGTAGTGACGTAGAAACAATCGATGACCAGACGTTGAGAATTCTTGTGGGCTTTCTACTCATTTTGTAGGGGTTGCGTTTGTAATAACTCGCAGATGTGGCGATGCACTTGAAAGGTGGGAGATACAAGATACCTATTGACACGTGTACCAGTTGTTTCCACTTTTGCACCTCAGTGGCCTGCTGATTTTGGAATGCCAAACACCAGCGGTCGATAACGGTGTCGCGCCGAAATACCTACTGGTAAAGGAATGTTGAACCATGAACACACAATAAGGAAAGGTCTCCCTCGCTGTGGCGTGAGGCACCAGGCCTATGTAGACTTTCCTCTGAGGCCGGCCACATGTGCTTTGAATAGCGGGGTTATTTAACCTTCTGGTGAGAAACCTTGAGGTGCCGAGGTTGGGTTTCTGTGGTCTAATGGCCCGGGTGACTTTGACAGGTCCTGGCCTTGACTGCAGTAAAAATGGATGGGTAATCGGTGTGGCGGTTATTGCCGTTTCAGGCACAGAACTTTGTGGATCTGGACGGCCTCCAGGCCAACTGTACCTACGTGCTGGAGCTGCAGGCCGTGACGTACTGGGGGCAGGTGCGTCTAAAGAGCGACAAGGTGACCTTCCACTTCAGCGTCCCCCAGCTCAACCACACAAGTACGTCGCCTTGAGGCGCTAACGTCGCGGCAAAATGTGTGTCACAGTGTGTCGGTCCTCATTTAACGTCTGTCGCCGTCCGACATATGCGAACGTTTTCAGCTAATCCTGAAGCGATCGGCTGTTAGCTCTAAGCTCCGAGGTATAAGGGATGCTGAAACATGATACGCTCTTGTGTGTGTGAATGTTCAGATTTTTCCATAAATACTTGGGAGGAAATGGAAACGCGTTCATTGATTTTGCGGTCGCAGGGGTTTGGGCGATATTTAAATGTCGCTAGTGTAACGGTCGGCTGCAGCAGAAGGACATTAGTCATAGCTTGAATTAAAGTAATAATTTCTTTGTATACCCGTTAACGCATTCAACTGTTTATTTTCTTAATTGCTTTGAGATAATTAACTTTGATCTAATAATAGTCAAACTGAAGTTATCTTGTTCAAACTTTTACCGTCCGTGCAAAAGTATAACGGTCAGTGTAAATCTGTCTTCATTTAAACGTGATCTGTCAATTTATTCATCGCCATAGGAGACCCAGTGTTGAAAGTGAAGAAAGAGGAGGCACTGACTACAAACACTAACACCGCAAAGCGGCCAACGGGCCCCCTGGAAGTGGGCGCCCCCTTTTACCAGGATGGCCAACTGCAGGTCAGGGTGTACTGGAAGAAGAGGGGAGGTATGTCGGACATGATTTTGAAGTCTCAACAAACGAATTATTTATTACATAAAATGAAAAGCTCAGTGAAGTACATACTTGTTTTTAGCTGTACGATCCTTGGTTGCTTGAACAGAAACATATAGTCATAAATAGTCATAAAACTATTTTAAAATACTATTTTAGAGCTATGTATTGAATAACGACATGTACCTCAGATAGATTCTGTCGACTCAGCTGCCTATATTTAAATTAAATTAGAACAGAAGTTTTCTATGGTGAAAAAATCCCTTGTTCAGTTGATGGAACAAGATATTTTAATAAGACCTGACATCATACTTCAGAAGATTTGGAAAGGAAGGAAAGGGGTTAAATTGTAAGAAATTCTAAGTGCCATTGCGTCGACACCCCGGATTTCAATTAATGCCAGAGAGGAAATTTTAAAACCTTGAAACGCGTTCTGCGAGGGTAGCCTGTCAAGTCTCATTGAGTGGTCTGTTTTCTGTTGCTAATATGCGTCAACACCTGAGCCAAACTTCACATAAGCTGTTGAAGAAACTCCCTGGCTTTGAGAGGCCGTGTTTTCATGATCAAGGAGACTTTTGCCGAGTCATAGAGAGACAAATTCTTCCCCGTCCAGAGCAGTTAACCGAGCTGGTGTGGTTACTCGTAGTTGAGTGGCTCAGACGCGGTCTGGCTTGCTTTCGATCTGGAGTGTTATGAAGTCATGGGCCGCGTCTAGGGATGCAAAATTTCCGCTGGAATTTACGGGAAATTATGGGAGTTAACAGGAATTTATGAGAATTAGCTGGAATTAAATGGGAATTTGGGGCTTATTTGCACATAGCCTGTAATTTTTCGCGTCCTAAAGAGAAAAAATCGAATACACACATCATTTAGATGTGAATTTTTATTTTATTGAACATTCTTTGTTAAACAAAGTAAAAGTCGGACAAAACATTGTTCTCCCCTACGTTCACCTCCCAGAAAAAAACCAAAAACCTTTTGGTTCTGTTTGACACATGTAGTTTTTAACTTGGTTTATTTCTTTAAAATAAAATGCATTTAGTTGTAATATTGCATATCATTATATGCAGACATTTTGAATGTAAACTACTTTAATGACACAAGAAATTGCCCAAAGTTCTGACAACTCCCAAAAACCCAGAGTTAAACTTTTCCACCTCTTTGCAACCCTAACATGCAGTGTCCTTTCAGATGTGACAGATGACAAAAACAACCGGCTGTTTGCCGAAGGCCTTCTGTACGGTTAATGTGTGGCTTTGACCACCTGTATCACAATGACCAGGCGTTTTTTTTTCAAGGATTGCTAACCCCTGAACTTGCCAGATTGAGTTTCTTGTCCGCATCCTCTTTTCTGAATGTGCAACAGGTCTATTTCATGCTGATTGCTACACTCAGCCATTGTATTGGTGTAGCATTTCAGTACGGGGGCCTTATTTTGGTCGCACACACCCGCCAGAAAGGCAACGGAAACCCAGATAAGGCGATTACTATACGGCCAGGGACAGTTCTGGGTTCCAGGGCATTTTACTTTCCCCATCCTGTGAAAAAGAGCTAGATACGGATCGACCGTGGATGTCGTTTTTCCTCCTCCTGTGAGCGGGCTGGGCGTCACGCTCGCTTTAGGACATCGGTCTTGCTTCTTCACCTGATTGCGCGAGTCTTTCCTCACGGTGCCACATTTCTGCATCCTGCTCCATCAGCTCACCTCATGACATCTTGTTTATTTTTCGGATTTTTTCTCTCTTCCCTTGAGCCCACAATTCCTCTTTTCTGCTTCCAAATGGCTCAGAGCTTCCGAATGCCAGATCCGTGTCTAAGCCTTCAAAGAGCCTCTTTAATCTCTCGACCACAGCTGGGGCCCCTGCCAAGGGCCAAGGCATCGTAACTCGATTATTAATGCGAGGGGCATAAAATTACATTGGAATGACGCAGCCGGGGCGAATAATGGGTCTAGCCAGTTACACGGGTATTGCCAGCGTAAAGATTTGATTGATTGCTGTTACGGAGCGCTTCTGTAGACCAATCGCTGCAAGCGTGGAAGACTTTTGTGTTTAGTAAGAGAAGTTGATCCCTCCTGTTTAATATCGCGTCCTTTTTTCTGATGGAGAAAACTCGCATTGGCAGACACCTGGTACCAGACATCGTTTTTTAATGAGAAAATGATAGGAATCAAGACAGTAGCATCGCATATCTCTCGAAATGGTGAATTTAGATAAAAATCCTCATGTCCACAGAGGTTGAAATAATCTTTGCAGTGAATAAGTGATGGCGAGTCATGGATTCATGTGCGAGTAGGGTATTCCATGTGTGTTAACCTTTAATGAGGAAAATTGTTGAGCCTGCAGTTAACTCTGTTGTGCATTGGATGCATAACTGAAGCCAACCAGAGACTCACACACAACTCTTTCTTTCTTTCTGATGCTAGACCCGTCAGTGAGCCGGTACCACGTTCAGTGGGCGCCTGAGTTCTGCAGCCACAACGAGACCAGAGGACCAGAGAAATCTGTCACACAGGTAGCCTCGCCAAACTTTTCACACCTCTCTGTGATCACGTCAGACGTTTTAATCTGAGTTCATTAGCAAACCAAATTCTGTCCCTTTGTCAGAATTCTGTCCCCACCCCGTCAGTCGTTTGCTAAAAAAAGGGACACTTTCTCCTTTGAAGGCAGGGACATAGCGTGTTTTTTTTTTTTTTTTTTTACATGATTAACAGGTCCGCCGCTGTTTTTTTAAAAACTGTGGCGTGGTTCATGGGGGCAAGCGTGTGGTCACTGGGACAACAGGCTCACTAAAGCTGCGTTCCTGGGAATGGGCCGTACCGAGGGGAGACTGGAGCCTATTTAGGATGCCGCTCGGTGTGAGACTCATAGAAGATGGCTGTGGTATGGGGGTGCATTCTTTAGGTGCTCTGTTGACGGTTGCTAGGAAATGCACATCCTTTTTCTATAGAATGCCAGGGAGCATTCCTGAGCGATTCTTGTTCCCTTCTCTCTTGTGTGAATGAGGTGCCGCACTTTTTTTTTGTAATCAAGACTGCTTAAACTGCAAGTGAGTGCTAGTTCCTCCCCCCCAAAATGCACTGATTATTAAAGAATTTTGAAATGCTCCATTCGTAGTGACGTCCGCTCTGACAAAAATCATTAGGTTAATCACCGGTAACCTTGACATTTTTAAACCACACTCATTTGCCAGACTCTGATTAAGCACTTAAATGCATATATAACATATGAGATATTTAAATGAGCTTAGTTCATGTTTATGAATGTGATTTGGGTTACATAGAATATTTTGTTACAGGCTATAATATAGAGACTTCTGACACTAAATAATTTTCCTGATTTTTATTATCAGATTTTCGTATCACATTTACAATGGAAAAACTCTGTGTAGCGCAGGTCCCTGAATATAACTGTTATTAAAAACATTACTCTTATGTCTGGTGGTGATGTCTTGGCAGGGATAGGAAACATGATCTTCTGTGGCTCAGTGTATTTGATTATCTTTTGGGTTCCTTGGGACTTGACCTGTGAGGGAAGTCAAACTCATCAGTGCTGGGGGAAAAATGTGTTTCTTGGCTCAGGAGAACTACATCAACCTGGCTGGCCTGCAGTTCTCCTGCAAGTACAAAGTCACCGTCCAGACGATGAAGACCAAGGGCCGCTCCAAAGCTGAGAGTGCCACGTTCCTTACCCCGTCCTGCCTGGCGCTAAGCAGCAAGAGCCACAAGCCCATTCACTGCCCACAGGAAGGTAAGGCTGGATCCTGCCTGTGCCCACAAATCCCACCAGAAATACCGTCTGTTTCCAGGTCAGAAAGTCTCACGTTTGGCGTTCACAACTCACCGCACACGTTCCCCTGTTTCCTTCTCCCTCAGCCGGGGCGACTGTGAAGGTTTCGGCCAAGCCCGAGAACCTGACGGCGTCCTTCTCCGCCCACCAGGGGAACATCACAGGGAGCTTCTATTGGCAGGTGTCCCGCCCTCGCCCGCAGCATCGCATCACAGGGCTCCAGGTCACGTGGGCGGAGGTCACCACTGAGAGCCGGCAGAACGGTTTACCCAACAGCCTCATCTCCCAGTCGCAGATCCTGCCACCGGTGAGTTCCCCTCCGACTACAGCATATTTCTCAGCCATGGTTTGTGCCAACAGCAAGTATCACTACTGTTCACGTGGTTCGCAGCAAAGCTACCAGGATTTGTGTGAATGTGGCGTGAAGGAAAGGTCATATATTTGTAATAATCATTCGCAAACTTAAATTAAAAAAATGAAACAAGCACCCCTTTTCTATAATTAAATCTGCAGCAGATTAAGTACGCCTTTAAGGATGATGGAACAAACTCTTGTATTACCTAATCTCATTGGGACACAGATGTTCCAAGCAGATACAGATGGCCTTGCCAGTGACATTGTGATCAAAACAGAGAGACCTGGTAGAACTGCTTTCTCAGACATCAGCCATTCGAGATCATGTTTTGTCTAAGAATTGTCTTGCTTTTTCATCATCTGGGGAAAAAAAAAACCCACCCTAGGTTTACATAACCTCCTCCATCAACCAAACCCAAGTCGCAGTTTTTGATCTAAAAATAGCTGCTACCTACTCAAATTGTCGCGCAGAAAGAAACAGAAACATTCCGTGATTAAAGGGACACGATTTGCCTGGGTGAATTGATCGAGGGTAATTTGTTTGCTTTGGTGGTCACCTGAGCAGGTCCAGGTTGGCTGAAGATTTTTGATGTTTGTTTTGCGCTAGGTGGTCCTTAAAGTCTATTCGATTAATGATTAAACCTCAGTGCAGAGCGATTCTGTTTGTAATCCAAAAGATTTTCCTATCTGAGGCTGTGTTACTTATTTGTCCAATCGTGCGGTTTGGCACAAAAAAAGTTCTGCGATTGGCTGGTCTGATTATGTGAGGAACGCGTATCCATCCAATCGTGAACGCTTTCCATAACATGTTAGTTGGAGTTTATAAATTGTAACATGCCATGGTCTGCCCAGTCCATGGAGGCTCAGAAACAGTGAGGCAGAGTGCTGGTTTACAGCTTTTATTAAGACAAATACAACCAAAGAATAAAAACTCTCAGGAAAACACCTTTTTGGGGTAACACCAAAATAAACAGCTTTTCAAGTACAAACTTAAAAACCAGCAGAAGCAGCTTAACCTTACTTGAAGCGAACAAAATGTTTTCTTGAGTCAGAAACAAAATGACCCTATCCCTCTCTCGTCATGCAAATGAAGGGGAAAGGAGTGATTTAATATGCAAATTAGCCACGCGAACAGCCCTGGGGGGCTGTTTTTGCAGGAAAATGGCAGAGAGGGTTGGTTCACACAGAGACACAGTGTAACACAGAGCATTGACTTGCATCAAGGAATTCATGCTCTTGTTAAAATTACACTGTACAGTTGTGGCGTGTGCCTTGCGTCTGGATCTGTAATACTTCACTGATCTTACCCAAATTGTTTTTCACATGTCACTGAGCAGGCCGTTAGCCGTGTATATTATTTCAACCAATTATCTCCCATCTTATTATATTAAGTATAAAATTACACAGTGAGTTATATTGAATCTGTCCAACTCCCTGCAGATCATCATGGTCATCACAAAACCATTGCTAACTATGAAACCTATCAGCGATGTTCTTTTCTGAGACAAAGTAAATTGACCTGTTCTCATGCATTTTAATGGTGTGGTCATTTAAATATGAATGATCTCATTATCATGTACACGTAATATGCAGGATTTTACCCTGTCCTCCTCGGTGGTTGTCTACAAACCTGATGCTCCTGAGTTTTGGGGAAAGAGTTTTTGCACGCTCACCATAACTTCACAAGTCAATAACACTGCCTGTAAATTCCCCCCTGTAAACTGTGGCTGTGTGCGTGACCCCACAGGCTGTGTGCCACTTAAATGACTTCTGAAGTTTTCCTTTGTATGTTAAGATGTTAGAAGCAGTTGTTGTATTCACACAAAGTCCGTTTATAACAGGTAAATCGTGCACCAATAATTACTGGAGACTTTGCTGCCGCAACTATTGCTTTTAAAAAACAAAACAACATATTATGAGTATTCTTAATTTTGGATCCGTAATGTAATCCGGATGTTGAGGAGTATGGAAAGCACAGTTACTTAACTGTGAATAAGGCAGGGACATTAGCTGGAGAATAAGACGTGTAATTTTGTCCAAGGGTGAATTGTGAAGTATTTCCCGTGCCCCTGTTAGGACCACAATCTGCTGGTGGTTTCCAATCTGCGACCAGCCACCCACTACAGACTAGAAGTACAGGTGATAACAACAGGAGGAGAGGGTCCCGCCACTGTGAAGACCTTTCAGACCCCCACCGTACCACTGGCTCTACAGCACCGTGAGTGTTATTATTATTATTATTATTATTATTATTATTATTATTATTATTATCGCAATTTGTATACAAAATTAGAAATGAGAAATGAGAACCTGAGAATTTGTATTTATTTATTTATTTATTTATTTGGATTAATAAGATAATTTGATGTTTTTTTTTTTGTGGGCGGTTACGTTTTTTATATGATTAAATGAATATGAATACATTTCCTGTCGATGTTGTGTTTAGGGCCCAGACTCAGAGAGCACCATCCACACCACCAGAAACCAACAGTGACAGAGAAGATTTGAGGACCGAGCCCAGCAGACCCAATGGGTCCCATAACAGTTCTAATGACCACTTCTGCAAAGTGGAAAAATATCAAACAACCAAAAAAACACACACAAAAAAAACAACAACTAAAAATGCAAGTAAAAAGCAGTGCATATACTTTGATTCATGCGAGGAGGCTTCCGTCCTCAAGGCTGCGTACTGTGTCTGCGGTGCCAGGTCCAGTTAGATTCTGCTCTCAGATCTGCTTCTTTTAGCTCACTTCACCGCTTTCATGCGACTGAGATGTCTTTGTTGCGTAATCCCGGAACAGCTGCACCGTCTCTGTGAAACACATTTTTAAAACACTAAATTTCTGAATGCATCTCGTCAAGTGTTAAACTTAAATTACTTTGCTATCGAGAAACATGGAAGTGTTCGTCTTCAAAAAGGATTTTACTCTGAGGATAAGTTGTCCGTTGAATAAAACTGACAAAATGCCCTAGGGACTGTAAATTATATTGTTGTAACATCACGACTGTTATTTTTTAAGGAAGAAGCACTGTTGTATTCAGCTATTTATTACATTAGACCCAGTAATGTAGTGGTGCTCAAGGACACAATATTGATTAACTATGGAACTAAAGCCAGTGTAGTTTAACAGAACACTCAATAAAGTTGCATGTAGAAGATGAATTGAAAATTGTAAAATAGTCAATAGCTTTGAATTGAATGTTTTAGAGGTTTTGCATGACAAAACTTTCTGTACTATTTTTGGCATGAAATATATCTGTCGCGTATTTTGAATATGTTTATGTTTTTATGAGTAAATTCCACTAACAGATTAACAAAGAACTCTATCGGGAATAAACAAGTATTGTCTATTAATAAAGTGCTAAAGTAGTGTGAATATACATAGTTGTGGACACCGAAATGTAGGGCACATCTCACTATCACTGAAATGTTGAAAAACAAAAACAAAAAAAAGTTATTTTTTTGAAACAGCACAACTTTATTTACATTAGCCGTTAGTAAAAAAAAAAATTCTTCTCTTTTTTAATTTTTTAAACAGCACAACTTTATTGACATTAGCCTTTAGTTACAGTTTTTTTTTTCCAGGCTAGCTAACGCTTTAGTTATCTAACAGCTTGTCGCAGTTTGCGAAGTCCCACATGATCTACTCCCGGGGTAGTTCTCCCAGAACTCTGTTCCGTTTTTCCACTGCGATAGCTTCCTAATTCTGCAATATCTGGACTTCTGACTTTCTTTATCCAGTACGCGTATTGACGCTAGTGGCACTTTGCCTTAGAGAGTCCGATAAGGAAGGTTTTGATACATTATATCACTGCAGAGCAGTTTACTCGATATTGTTGGATTAATCACTAAGGGCATCACTATGGAGACTGTTAATCTGTGGTAGCTAAAACTACCCTAAGGTTTCATCCTTGCTTGTCCATGCATGTGTTCACCCAAAACGACACAAAGGGAAATGTGCCAAAAGACCGAAACTGAAAAGCAGATTCTTTCTTGTTTTTATAAGTCTTTTCTAAGTCAATCTAATCAGTGACGTTGATATATCGAATAACTGTTTCGGTGCCATCACATACACTCACAAACACACACACAAACACATGCACATTTTTATATACACCCACATAATATATTATAATTGTTGTGTATAAATATTTTTTGTGGTAATAAGTCAGTAATTGTCTATATTTATTTATGTGTTACAAAAATTACATTTGTATTTGTGTGTATATGTGTGTGACTTCTTCTAGCATAGTCTAACACTTTTCTAAACTGTCCAAACTTTTTGTATAGTCGTTTTGTAAAAATTGAATTGTAAATACATGCTGTCCCATGTTTCATGTCAGAACCTGTACATACTGTTAATTAAAACATTTTCTTAATAGTGTATCGGATCCCTTCATTCAGAGTGCTACAGCAGGTGGTTGCTGGGGTTTTATCTAGAGTTAATGTTATCGGTTGAAATATGATTCGCCGTACAAATGACACATGCCATATTACACCATTAACGTGACCGCACACAATCACAAATTACGTTGCTAATCACAAAAGTCGGCCTCCGCCAAGTTTTGCATTGTTAAAATATCACTGCATTGGATCCTCTTTCCATGATCTTTTCAACTGAAACATTTACATGTGGTGACCTGTTAGCCTAGATGTTATGTCTGCGGCGTTATGTTATATCTCATGCGATGACACTCCCCTGCCTGTCAAAACGTGAAAATGAGGCCGCTTTGTTGGATTATGAAACCGCAAAGGACTCATCCAAAAGTAGTAAAAGCTGTAATTTTTGCTGTTAAATTAAACTATTAATAAAACCGTAAGCGTTGTGACAATGATATATTTTTAATCTGCCCAGGAGACAAGTTTTTCTGCTTTCTGCGTTTCTGCGTTAGAATACTATCATCTTCTGACATGACCTTTGGATAAAGGGTGCCCTGGATTACTGCTGCATCCCCAAAGTTTCCCAGAATTCACGGCTTTTGTCTCAATGCCAGTGGCTACCCAAGTTCTAAAGAACTAACTGTTCCGAGAGTTGAATTCACACCTAACTAGCGCTGCGATCTTGAGGACTTTTATTTGTGCCGTTCTCTTATGCCAGGAGCGATTCGTTCCCCTCAGCCCATGCCAGGATAATCCCCTTGTTTGCGTTTGGCTAACTGGCTTGTTCTCAGCCAAGGTTTCTTTCTTTCTGGGTCAGACCTAACCTTCTCCCTTTCAGCCAACCAGAGCCCTTCATTCCAATCAACATGGGGCTCAAGTGTAAAAACATCAATAATGGGATCTTTTAAAGAAATTGTAAATGCGAGTTTTGGAAGACAAAACAACGACAAAAAAAAAAAAAAAAATTCCAAACCAAATAGAAAGCGCAGAGCTGAATAAAAGAGAAGGACTCTGACAGGAACAACATCGTTAAGGGAAACACAAGCGGCGTGTCTTACATGTTTACGTTTCACAGTTTATTCAAATCAGCGATTAAAAAACCCACAATGCTCCAAAATGAGGCAGCTCCTATTTGTACTCCAGCTCGCCAAGTATTTACACTTGGGCCAGTTTGACATTTGCGTATCCCGCGAAACACTAACCCCATTCACAGACAGCGCTAACAATGACTGTCTCTGTCTCCCGCACATTTCCTCTGACCCCATCAGCGCCCCGCTCGGCAAATTAGCTCCGCGGCGAGCCGTGCCCTGCCATTTATCTGGCCTCTCACGCTATTTTTGTCCATCTCTTTTTGTGTTGCTTCACCTGTAGCAGCTTAGCTGGCATCGTGCACACACCCTTTCTCTGTAGGCCTCATTCCAGAGATAATCTAATAATCAATGGCTCCTCCTCATTCAGACAGCTATTCTCACCGCAAGAGAACGTTGTTTTTTTTAGGACACCGATATTTGGAATGGGGCCACTCTTTCCCTGGAACTCCAAAAGGTAAACGGCCAAAATAAATAGGACGGGCAGTGTATGAAATTGGACGTGAGTGGTGGATTCCCCTTAACCCCCCCGCCCCCAGTGTGAGCAAAGGCCATCAGATGATGAAAACTTGTCTGACCTTGCCCAAGGGGTCCAGAGTGTTTCTGCTTAAGATCTGGTGAGAAAGCAGGAGGCCGGTCAAACGATGCAAGGCTGTTCCTCGCAGGCTGGGAGGATGTTCGCTCTCTGCTTAATAAGGACCAGAGCGAACAAGGCCAGCAACAAGGTGGGACGGACATGAAGAAAGAACGCCGTGGGACACGGCGGTGTTCTGGAATTTGCGACAGAAACGCAGAGGAACAACCGCTGTCAGAGAAACACCCAGTGCGTCGCCGCACCGACCAGGACTCCTCTCGGTAAAGACCTGAGCGTACATGTCTACAGAGAAAACACATTTGTGTACGTGGATTAAACACTCATTGTATGACCTCAAAGTCATTCCAATCCAAGGAATGTATATTTGTACAGCAGCCATACAAAACAGAGTTAAATACACATGAAGAAAATGCATGCTTAATTTACTTCCTTTCTCAGTGTCTGCTCAATCAAATCTGATTGGGTGCTATTTTCCTTTCTTTTCACATGTCACAGATATTTAGGCCCGGTGTCTGTGGCCGCCACTCCTTTTTTTCATAAAAGTTTGTGTTGAAGCCACACGCAATGAAGACAAATTACCTGGGTCACAGGGCATGCCACAATATTTCACTAAGTTGGACTAAAGTTTCCTCTCAATTATTGAATGAAGGATTATGCATGATATTCTATCTCTCCAATTCTCTTACCGCACAGTTCTCACCTGCCATCAGAGCCAGATTTAGACAAGGAGTACTTTTAGAGGGTCCGGAAGAAAAACGAAAACTTTTCAACTTAAAAAATTTGAAAAACGATACCCTCTATCTGGCTAATGTACATTTTGGAGTGTCTATTCATATTCAGCGTGTCTGGTTGATCTCGACCGGTTCCATTACCAATGTCAGTGCTTTACAGCAAAAATACAGCAACTATTTCAATGGGAAACAGACGTGGTGTATAAAATACACTCAAGAAGTTTAAAACTTAGCCATCTGCTAATAACGTGGAAGGACCGACTAGCTTTTCTTGCCAGGATGAATAAATTCTGCTTACCACAGTTCGTCACTGTACATAACGAGGTACAAAAGATAAGCAGGGGAGTCAGGACATTATAATACGATGCTTTGACTAACAGCCCTTCCAAGAAGCCCCTGACGTCCATCCCCTCTGCAGACTTTGCTGCGGCTGTCACACTTTAATGATTTGAATTCTTTTAAGTTAATTTTGTCTCCCGAATTGCTTCAAACCGCCAAGATCAAAGCCGTGCACCTCTGGGCAGGGTCCGCATTTCAAATACAGCCGCCACGTGCATCCGATTATAACGGGTCATGATCGGACCAGACATTGAGTAACAGCAATGCTCGGTAAACAAGCAGTCCTTTGAAACATCAACGGGGTTTAAAAAAAGTTTCCCTCACAAAAGAAAAACGGACCTTGGAGCGTTAACGCAGACATTCCTCAACAAAGGGCAGTGTGATAAGTATACTGTTTCTGTTAAAGATTGCTTCAGTATTTTCCCTAATACTATTAGATGCATTTTGGACCAACTCTGATTAGCAGTAACCCCCCCCTCAATGTCTTTTCAAAAGAATAAACAGACGTCGACCAGCCTGACATCCATTAATAATTACACTTGAGAGGGGCCTCTTATTACTAATATCCTTCATCTTTCAGTGATAAGCCTACATTTTTCCATTGATAAAATTAAACACAATCCAGTAAACAGACTACTGAAGATGACTATCATCATATTGAACAAATTATATGAAATTATTCTAAAACCTATGAAATTCCTGAAGGTTCCAGACACCCTGAATACATATCATTAATATAGATAAATATAGATGGACTGATCAATCAATAGATAGATAGACAGACAGACAGATAGACAGACAGACAGACAGATGGATGGTCAGCATTACCCTGATGCAGTAATTGTTTCAATGTTGGAGCACGGGTTTGGCCTGGCCAGGAGAGAGCTCCAGGTATTGTGTTTCTCTGCAGCTCTGAAGTTGCTCCTTAGGGTCAACAGAGCTGGATGGTAGCTAAGCTTTTAAGGCAAGGTCGAAGGTTACCCCCAACCATTCCCCCACCCCCTGAGTGAGCGCAGAGGAGGAAAGACGTGGTGGCGGAGAGGACAGGAAGCTAGGTTGCGGAACCAGGAAGGAGTCAGGGGTCGAGCTTGGGCAAATGTCTTTGGGCGTAGGACCTAATTGACTACGTCCTGGGAGACCCACCTCTCCATCCCCCGAATTACACAAAACTGCATATAAAGGCTTAAATAGATCTGCTCAGCTACGCGACAAGCCACTGGTGGAGGTGTACATAGGCCTTTCAGCTGAAATATACTGTACTTCAGTTGAAAAGGGGAGGTTTCATTTAATGTTAAACTATATATAT
>JAOVYW010072775.1:8806-20478 GCA_025775045.1 Hiodon tergisus
TCTCTGCAGAGTAAATTATCAAATAAACTTTATGTTTTCGTTTTTTCGCTACCATAACAGCAATCATTCAAAAAAGCCTGGTTTTCAAGGAAATGCTGTCACAGAAGTCCATGTTGTACAATAAGGTACAGACTCCTGAGAATGTTGCTGTTTTTTTAATTCATTTAAGAAGTAACCATTGAGTATGTGTTCCTGAGCCAGAATCTTCTCCCCAAATTCACACCTGACAAGCCAGAAAAAACCCTCTTCTGGTCAACATGAACAAAAGTCTGCAATATCAAGACAACGGAAACCTTGTATAGAGATGTTATAGCCAATCCGCAGCTGTCACATTGGATCTGATTGGATGGTCTGTTAAAAGTTCTCTACTGGAATCAAATAATGGAGCGATGCAATTATTCCCATAATGAAATAGTAAAATAACTTTCAGGCCATTTAAAAGTTATTGTTCATAATTCTGACAATACAAGCGCGTAGATATAGCAAAAAGAAAAACAATCACATTGTACATAGTGAACACCTGTGCATAAAGAATAAAAAAAATTTATGAGAGTTATTGAAGACATGTTGTAGTTTCAAAAGAAGATCCGATTTCCTTCCGTTGAAAGTCTGACGTTGTTTTGGGTTCACATAGAAGTACAACTGCTATTCAGCGGCTGTTACAGATCATTTCGTATGTTTCAGTTTTTCTTTGAATGTTAATTTAATTCTTAGTTTCTGTTATTAACTTAATGGAATCCAACATGCATGCTAAAGTTGGATCTGAAATTAAATACTCTGACTTTTCATATTGATTGTTCAGTGGAAATTTTGAAGCCATGTTGTACTGAAACACTTGAATGGCTTTACAGTGTTTGCTAGTGAAACATGCAGGGTGGCACGGTGGCAGAGCGGGGTCTGTGTGGAGAGTTCTTCCTGTGAAACCTGTGGGTTTCCAATGGGTGCTCCGGTATCCTCCCACTGTCCAAAGATTGGCAAATTGGGTGTATTGGTGACTGTAAAATTGGCCCTGAGTCCCCTGTCCCCCGGCCCTGTGATGTAATGGTGTGCTTTCCTGGGTGCTCCCTGGGGCATTAAATTGGATAAGAGTATTTCCCATGTACACTAAGATATATTAAGTTACACTAAGCTACTGAGGCTGCAGGAGACCTGGTAGCGATGGACATAAATGTGAATAAAGGAAAACTGCAACCAACTGGGAGGAGGAAGAAAAGAAAGGGGATATGTTGCAATACAACAGGGAGCAAAGTACGTCGCCAACAATGTTGCTATGAAGTGATTTGCCTAGTAGAATTAGTGATTAGACTAGCGATTCACCTCGTAGAATTAGTGATTCGATTAGTGATTCACCTAGTAGAATTAGTGATTCGACTAGCAATTCGCCTAGTAGAATTAATGATTTGACTAGCAATTCGCCTAGTGATTCACTTAGTAGAATTAGTGATTCGATTAGTGATTCACCTAGTAGAATTAGTGATTCAACTAGTGATTCGCCTAGTAGAATTAAGGATTTGACCAGTGATTCGCCTCATAGAATTAGTGATTCGACTACTGATTCGCCCAGTAGAATTATCACCGGCACAGTGAATGAGTGAGGGAATACTGAATTTGAATGAGCAGAAATTACAGGGACGTTAATTCACTTTTATGTTCTCGCAGTTACAACGTCAGATGCTCATTTGAAATATTTCCTGTGCGTGGTGATGGCCTGCTGAAGTACTATGTCCATTTTGAAAGGGATCCCATTCCAAAGGTCTTAAAATAGGCCCCTTGGAGGGCCCTTCAAAAGGAGTGTTCCCGAAGGGTCTAACAAATTCACACTTTATAGGTAGACATTTTTACTTGTTTTTTGTTATAAACAAAGGGTTGTTGAAGATACTGTAGTAATAAAAAGTGTATAAAACTAAACTTTTTAGATAATGCTTGCTAATATATATATATATATAAATGGACTGAACGTATCTCCAATAATTTAATCTAAGCTGCAGTATGACGATTGGCTCATAAAAATGACACTGGAGGGCATCTCAAAAAATAATTTTTGAATTTTTTTATGACTCTGTCATGCCTTGGCAGGGAATAGGGTGAAAGGATGATGAACAGTGATTTTCAATGGTCAACAACTGACTCTGTAAACGACGCACTAGTAGAAATACTGCCCCTTTCACACTAAATTTGCCAGAAGTTATCCTTTTTAACCTGCAGAAACGTGCAGAAACAGCGAAAGGTTTTCTGCATTTTTAACATGACGTAGATTTACCCTCTGGTAGATCACGATTTAGAAGGCATCGATGTGTGCAGGTGTTCCTGCATTGCATTCGTTTGGCCTTGTGTTTTTTGTTACATTTCCTGCTCCATTGTTTGAGTACATTTGTGGATCAAGTTCATATCTAAATTTTATGAAAAACACAGGTCAATAGTCCCCTTTTACAGTATGGATCTAGCAATGTGTGACAACGTTACGACAGACAGATGGTCAAGAAAAAAAGTGTATCCCTTCACCATTAGGGCTGTAGAACTAACTTTAAGCAACTGTGTTTTTAAATGTTAAGTGAAAGTTAACTAAAGGCTTAAATACAAATTCTAATATCTGTAAACTGTGAAATTTAATGTACTAAATTTTAAATGTTTATAATTTATGTAGGTTTTTATGATATTTTGAAAAGTCTTGAGAACAAGATTTAGGTCTTTACATGTCTGTTTCAATCAGAATAAAATAAAATAAAAAATGCAGTATTAATCTTGAGATATCATTCCCAGTGCCTTGCAAAAGTCTTCAACCCCCATAGTATTTACCGCCCTGAATCAACACAGAGATGTAACCACTTTTGGAAGCAGTTATAACAACTTTGTGTCTTTTTTGTATAAGTTTATACCAACTATTTCACTTTCAACTATTTTAAATTTTTTCCCAGTGTCATTGGCACATTTTCTCAAGGTCTCTCTGCTTGGCAGGGGGTTGCCATGGGCTACAATTTTCAACATTCACTTTGTTATTCTTAAGCCACTCCAGTGTAACTTTTGAACTATGAGTCATTGCACTGCTATTTTTGTCACAGTTTTAGGTTTTTGGCAGACTGGGGCTAGTCTTTTGTGTTTTTATACCACCATTCCAACAGTTGTAATGGCTTTAACAGGGAGATGCTACCTTGGGTTGCGCTCATCTGACCACAAAACCAGTTATTATATATATAAGATGTACTGCTGACAGTACATTTAGGTGTATTTACAGACAGGTGTACAGACAGGTGTATTTATTCTGAAAGCATTCGAGTCAGTATAACTGCATGCAGCTGAACCTGAAGTGCTTGTGATTGCAAGCTCTGAGGCAATAGAATGTGCAGGTGTGAATACTATTGCAAGGCACTGTATATGCATATAATTAATACATGGCATCATTCAGGGCTAGTGAAAAGACAAATTATGGACCACAGTAATGGTCGGAGATGAAAACCTTGGATTGCCCTCCCTACCGGTCAGGGACCTGCTAGATGTTCGCAGTGGATCAGAGTTCGCAGAGACTCATTTGAATGTCCTTCCTGGCTTCCTCCGGAATGTGGATCGAGGCATGGAAATGTTCGGCTGAGGTTGACTAGTTGAGTAGATGAGAAATTAATGACTGTCCTTATGGATGATTCTGAGGGTATTAAAATTACAGTGACCCAGCAAGGAGAGGAGATCAGGCTTACAAATAGGTCCGAGATCCAAAATGCGGAGACAAGCTGCCGAGGTTTCTCCACAGGAGCTTCTAACTCCACAGAATGAAGAACCATGAACCATCTAAACAGATTGTGGGGCTAGTTTTATCATCAAAGAATCCATGAAAAGGAGCCGGGTATTGTTCTTGGCTAGAGGATGCGACAGCGGAGCGATCAGCAGGAATCCTGCCAAGTCTGTGTCAAATCCGTGCAGACGCCCATGAAGAAGTTGACTGACAAATGGACGATCAGTGAGAGATCAAAATACTGCCAGCTGCTTCCAGACTGCAGACCTGAGAAGTGGAGATATCAATTGTGTTTGGGAGTATATCTTAGCTCTGTGTACACTTTTTTATAAGCAGTAAACAACAAGGAACTATTTCAATAAATATTTCTAACTTTTAAGGCTTGGTTCTTTAGTTTCTTTGCTTAGTTTGATGAGGTCCACTATTTTAATTAAAAGTTGTGTAAGCTGAAATGAATTCCTGAAACCTGATCTGTAACTGTGCCCAGATGTGAAATTAAGTAAACACCTGTTATTACTGTTTAGTTTTTCTTGTGTTGCCGTTGTTACCAACAGATAAATATGAATTTTGGTGCATTTGTAAAAGAAAGTAGTAGGCAAAATTGTAAATGTAATTAAGGCTTGTTTTTTAATATTTATTCTGCGTTAGGTATGGGTTATTCAAGAAAGATTTCTGGGTTATTTTTGAGGACAGTATTGTAACGTGGGATGGGTCCAGGGGCGGAAATCTGATATCAACTTTGGAGGGGACAATTACATGAAACTTTTGGGACACCAAAAGTAGTGCTCATAGCCAACGTTGTAATATGTTAAATGTATATTGAGGAACCATAATTATGGTATGAGTTCGCCATTTACGTAACGTAAGCTGCAACCTTTAGTAATTTTAATATAGTTTGTTTTCGTTTTATATTGGCTAGATTCCTACAATCGCTGAATTTGCAGAGCTAGCGAGTAGCAATTCGGTTTCTGTGTTGTTTGTTATAATCTTTGCTATCATCAGTTTACTCCAAGATCGGCACACATGTGCTTCGAAGTCCCCTAGCGACAATTTAGCTTTTGCAACGAGAACATTCAAGACAATGGTAGAAGAGAATGTAGTTCTGTTCAGTCTGGAGTTCAGTTTGTCGCTAACTTTATCACAGGGACGTATAACACAACAGCTGCATGTTGATCTTGGAATAAACTGATTCCACCTTTGACGACGCCACATAATTGGAATAGGAGCTAGCTAATGTTTGCTTTAGTTTCCTTTAGTTTAGTTACATCGGTTTTCTTGCTAGCTCTGCACATGCGTTTACTGTGTGTTTGAACCCTGTCAACATAAAACGAAATCGCTATGGTGCGATTGGCTGGATTAACCTTACGTTAGCTACGTGCATTGAGTGCCTTACAGACTGTAGACACGAACAGTGTCACCTTGCCAGCTAATTAACACTACATTGCATTGCTAGCTTCTCTCATTGACTACAATTCAAACACATAAAGAGTGACCTGTAATTCAATGCAGTGAAAATGAAGACGTTATAAATGTGTTTTATTGTATTGAGTGGTTGAAGTAAAGAAATGACTAACATATCCTCTGTTTGAACTACTTACTGGAAGTCAGCCACCAAGGACAGATTCCCACACATGCACTGTACCTGCAACATATGCCACTGCTGAGGGCTGGGGTGGGAGGCAGTGGATCAAACTATTGTGAGGCAAAGGGCGGTGGTCGCAATCTTTTGCAAACTTAAAAACGGGGGGGGGGAAATCATATTTTTCACAGGAGGGTCCCACTGGGATTTCCGCCTAAGAGCAGTGGGGGTTTGGGCTTTCTCTGGGACTCCAGGTTTATTGGTCTAATTATTGTTATATTGAATTGTAGAGTATTGATTGGGGGAAGTGTGCTCTTGGAGGGGTAATTGGCCAAAAAGGTATGCAGGTTGTTTTTTTGGGTAGTTGTTTAGAAAAAAAATAAGAGAATGAAAGGTGCGAATAACTGGCCTCCCCAGCAACCTTTACTTTTATTAAATCTGAGTCCCTAATCTGGGTCCCTGTTTACTAACGAAACAAAAGTGCAGTTAATCTGCTGAAGCCACAGTCCACTCTCTGTATACTCAGTTAGTCCCCTCCGCTGGGCTACAGTATATTCTCCTCTCCCATTGCAGACCCATTGTTGCATGTAATTACCTTATCTGTTGCTTTCAGTTGTTTTATGATTCAGAAACCCGGTCCATGCCTCAGGATTTTCAGCACCACTACGGACTGTTCGGAAGATTTTCAAAACTAATAACTGTAAAATGATAATATTTAAACAAGCGGTTTAATATTATCATTACAGGGGGCATAGGAAGAATGTGCATTTTCTCATGTATAACACTGGTCTCCAGATGCAGTCACATGGGATTCCGGTGTAAGATGTCTTCAATGTGAATTAACCTTTCTGTAAATTTCCAATTTGTTGTAATTAGTTTGAAATCTCATATTTTACTTTCTCAGAAATTTTGCATTACATTTTTTTAAATTATGTGAATGTAGTAATATGACTGGAAGATTTATTATCTGGACACTGAAAAAAATAAGAGGATGCCACACAAAAACACTCTCAGAAAATACGTTCAATTTTCACATGCTGAAATATGTAAATGTTTTAGTGAACAAAATCGTGAAAAGTGTGAATTACTCACATTACTCCCGCTTCCTTCCTTTAGTGTGCTTTAGATGTACGCAGATCTTAGAGCTGAATATAACTGCATTTTTTTCATACCCAAATTGTAACATTTATGTTTATTTATTATACAGATGCTTTTGAGCAAAAGACACCTTTTTTGGTGTTTTACAGGAACATTATTGTAAGATACGTTGGTGTAAACAGAATTTTAAAAATAAATCATTAATAGTTGCTTAATAGCAAAATTGTATTGGCCAAAGTACCAATTTATGTTACACAACACGATTTAGAAGTATTGGAGAACCTGATTTTTTGTTATTATACTGATCTGCACACTGGGTAAAAACAAGCATACAACACACACTGTCACACCCTGGAACAAACCCTCAAACAATAACGATTCCTGGAAAAAAAATACACACACACTTTAAGACCTTTAAGGCAAAACCCTCAAACAATTTCACTCCCTCACATAATTCCGATCCCAGTTAAAATCCTCACATGCTTAATGATCCTGGACAAAAACCCCACAAAGTTTTAGTCCCTGGAGAAAATCCCCTCAAACTTTGAATCTCTGGACAAAACCCTCACACATTGTAACACTCTGAGAAATAATACTTGCATACTTAAATACCCTGGAACAAACACTCACACTTTCATTCACTCGACAAAACCCATACACAATTCCGATCAGTGGACAAAACCTCACGCTTTTAGACCCTGGACAAAATCCTGACACTTTTCACTCCCTGGACAACACCATCACACACTTCAAGACTCTGGACACAACCCATGCACACTTTCAGACCTTAGCAAAACCCTCACACAATTTCACTCCCTGTAAAATAACCCTCACACCCTGTCACTCCGTGGACAAAATCCTCACACCCTGGACAAAACCCTCACAAACTTTCACTCCCTGGACAAAACCTTAAACTACCGTAACACCCTGGACAAAAACCTCACCAAGTTTAATTCCCTGGAGAAAATCTCCTCAAACATTCAATCCCTGGACAAAAGCTGAGTCTGGTCAGACGTAAAGCAACGATTAAGAGGAGACAAGAAATGCCAGTAAGAACGAGGCCTTCCCTTCAGAAATCACCAAAAGGAATATAGGCAGAACAGGTTATATGAAAAGCTACTTTTTTTTCACATTCAATTTCACTTTCATTCCCTGGACAAAACCCATGCACAATTCCGATCCGTGAACAAAACCTCACATGCGTTTTAACCCTGGACAAAATCCTGAAACTTTTCACTCCCTGGACTCAACCTTTGCATACTTTCAAATCCTGGAAAAATCCCTCACAAACTTTAAGACATGGACAAAACCTGGTTTTTCCCCCTGTGGTTTCATGTTTTGTGTTTTGTGCAGTCTCTCCCGGTCCCCTCTCCTCTCCTGACACCTTCCAACTCTGAACAAAACCCTCACACACCGTCGCAGTCAGGAAAACAATACTCACTTTTAGACCCAGAACGAAACTATCACAGACTTTCAAACCCTGGACAAGACCCTCACACACTATCACACAGTGGAAAAACCCACATTTTCACACCCCAGGCAAAATCCCCACACACGTTCACTCTCTGGGCAAAACAATCATGCAGTTTCACTCCCTGGACAATGCCCTCACACAAGTCCAATCCCTGCAAAAACCCTCACACACTGTCATACACTAGACACACTTTTATTCCCGGTACAAAACCCTACGATCGCTGTGCAAAGGCCTCAAATATTGTCACTCTGTGGACAAAACGCTCCCACTCTGGACAAAACCCTTGCACACTTTCAGACCCTGGACAAAATTATCAGACGATTTCAGACACTAGTAAAGAACCACACAAACCCTGTTCAAAATCCCCTCACACAGTCAATCAATCAATCAATTTATTTTTAGAAAGCGCTTTTGACATGTTTCCATGTCACAAAGACCCTTTACAATACAATATGTCCCAGGCCTGACCCCCCAGAAGCATGCCAGTGGCAACAGTGGCAAGGAAAAACTCCCTAGGCTGGCAGGAATAAACCTTGAGAGGAACCTGGCTTAATGGGGGAGCCCATCATTCGATGGCCGGCACTAGGAGCTGAATTAAACAATCTAATGTCCATAGTGTTTGATGCCCTCCAGTAGAGGAGTTCCAAAACATTGAAATATCCGGAGGACAGGGGTGAGGACCCAGACTGGTTGCTGTGGTGAAATTGATGCAGTCCTGCAGGATGCCTCACGTGATGCTCGAAAGAGAGAGATAGTACATTGTTAATGCTTACCTGTAGAAGCAGGATGACCTCAAGTTATGTAATTGAAGTGAAACTTTTAAAAAGTGAAATTTAAAAAGTAAAACTTTGTGAGTGTCACACCTTGGACAATACCCTCACAAATTGTCACACCCTGGAGAATACCCTTACACCCTAAACAAAACCCTCACACACTTTTTGACCCTGAACAAAACCCTCACACACTTTACCTCCCTGGACAAAACCCACATACACTTACCCTCCCTGGACCACACCCTCATACAATTCTTATTCTTAAACAATCCCACACTAGAAAAAAAATTCTAGTTTTCCCTGCCTGGACAAAACTCTCACATACTGTCACACCCTTGAAAACAATACTCATGAATTATAGACCCTGGACTAAATCCTCACACCCCAGAAAAAACCCTCACAAACTTTCAGACCCTGGAAAATATCCCCACATATAGTCACACACTGGACAATAACCTCACACACTGTCACACCCAGGACAAAACCCTCACACACTATCACAACCTTTAAAAAGTCTTCCTTCACACACTTGAAAAAAAATCCCCAAACAATTTCCCTGCCTGGACAAATCCCTCAAACACTTTCACACCCTGTAAAACAATAATCACATATTATATACCCTGGACGAAACCCTCACAAACTTTCAGACCCATGAAAAACCCTCACATGCCTTCAGACCTTGGAAAAACCTATAAGAAAGTCACGTCTGCCTGAATGCATCAGAGATGCTTCAGATGACTATGACACACTGCTTCAACCATCCGTCCATTCTGGAATGATTTGTATGTTTCCGTGTATGTAATTCAGACTCAACCTGAAGCTTTCCATCAAAACTTTTTCCTCCTAGGAAATTTTTCTTCAATAACCATGAAACACTGTTAGATACTGGGACCCTGAAAAAAACTCTCACACACAATCACTCCCTGGAAAAAACCCTAACACACTTTCAGACACTGACAAAACCTTCACACACTTTTAGAACCGGGACAAAATCCATGCACGCTTTTACTCCATGGAAAAACATCCTTGCACACTCACAGACCCTGGAAAAAAACATCACATATTGTCCCACCCTGAAAGATACCATCACACAACTTCAGATCCAGGGCAAACCCTAAAATACTTTCAGACCCTGTAAAACAATCCTGAAAAATGTTCAGACCCTGAACAAGACCATCACACATTGTCACAACCTGAATAAAACCACACACTTTTAGAACCTGAAAACAATCCCTAAACACATCCCTGGCTGGATAAAACCCTCGCACCTGTCACACCTTGGAAAAAATACTCCCACATTATAGTCCCTGGGCAAAACCCTCGCAGCTTGCACAAAACCGTCACACAATTCCAATCCCTGGAAAAACCCTCACACATTGTAATACCCTGGACGAAAAGTAGACACACTTTTATTCCCTCGACAAAATTATCACACAATTATGATCCCTGGGGGGAAAAAAGGATCACACACACTTTCAGACCCCAGACTATACCATCACCAACTTTCAGACCCTGGACAAGACGCTCACACACTGTTACACACTGGAAAATACCCTTACACAGTTTCAAACCCCAGACACGATTTTACTCGCTGGACAATGCTCTCACAGAATTCCAGACCCTGGAAAAATCCTCACACACTTTCATTCCCTGGACTTAACCAGGACACAATTACACTCCCTGGATAGAAAACACAAGCAATTTCAGACTCTGGACAAATCCATCACACATTTTTAGACCCTGGAAAAAAACCCTCACACAATTTCACATCCTTGACAAACTACCTACTTCTACGCCATTGACCTTTTGCCAGGTACTGGGTTGAGTTTGACCTTGGTGACATTGTTCACAGCCTCTGTTCATGAAAGGATTAGTTGGAGTTCAAATGCTTTTATCAAAGAGGACCAGGTTTGTAGATATTCATCCTTTAGAAAAAGTGGAACTTAGGAATTCAGATAATTTATATTTATGTGGTGTAACCTTGAGTGTAGTGAGGGGCTGTTAATATGGCACTAGCTAATTTGGAAGGCTTTTGAGTTTCTTCTACTCTCCATGGAGACCAGAAATACGCATGTGCACGTTACTCCAGACCCAGTTCAATACACAGGGCTGAGTTTGGATTTAATGAGATCTTTAAAGCCTCTGTTCATGAAAGGATTGGTTGGGGTTAGAGTTAATCCTAAACCTAACCCTAGCTTGAACCCTTTTTCTAAACCTAACCCTAGCTCTTACCCTAAGCTTAACCATAACCCTAAACCTAGCCCTAACTCTAACAAAGGCTCTTATACTATCCCTCATCCTAACCCTAACCCTAGGTCTAAAATTAACCCGAACCCTAGAACTAACCCTAACCCCAACACTAATCGTATGTCCAACCCTAACACTAAACCTAACGCTAACACTTAGTCTAACCCTAACCTTAGCCTTAATCCTAATCCTAGACCTAACCCTAACCCAAGGTTTAACCCAAACCCCAGCAAAAACCCTAACCCTAAACCTAGCCGTAACCCTAGGTCTATCCATAACCCTAGCCCTAACTCTAATCCTAACCCTAACCCTAGCCCTAATCCTAGCCATAACCCTTACTCTAAATCTTTAACTCTAGCCCTAATCCCAAATCTAGCCCTACTGTTTTCCAAACCCTAACCTTAGCTTTGACCTTAGGTCTAACCCTAAATCTAACCCTAGCTGTAACCCTAACCTTCACCCTAACCCAAAACCTAACCCTAAACCTGCCTCTAGCCCTAGCCATAAGCCTTGGCCTAAACCTAACCCTAACCTTAGCAAGTGAGAGTGAAACTTACAGCATTGCCCAGTACATAGACCATTTTTAAAATCCAATCTCAGAATCACATCCGAGTTGCCTCACAGACAACTATTTTATTGGGAAACTTCAGAGGATTCAAATTCCAGAGCATGCTTTTCTTTTCCCTATAGATATCAACAGTATCAATCAATCAATCAATCAATTTTATTTTTATACAGCGCTTTTCACATGTTGCCATGTCACAAAGACGCTTTACA
>JAOVYW010072784.1:0-20477 GCA_025775045.1 Hiodon tergisus
TTCACTAAAGGCAGGTCTCAAGCCGGGGACTTTGCCACCAGCCGTCTCCAGCTGAGATGTGTGTGTGTGTGTGTGTGTGTGTGTGTGTGTGTGTGCGTGTGTGTGTGTGTGTGTGTGTGTGTGTGTGTGTGTGGTTGTGCGTGTGTGTGTGGTTGTGCGTGTGCGTGTGCATGTGTGTGTGCGTGTGTATGTGTGCGTGTGTCTGTGTGTGTGAAATGAATGTGGTGTAGCGTGATGAGGGTACTGACCTCTGTAATACAGATTTCTGTAGTGTACTTCTCAATGTCCACTTGCCTTTTCCATGCTGACAGCGGAGCTGGATGGGGTTTTTTTAAAATGCAAAGTTAATGAAATTGCTGCTAGATTAAATTCGATGCATTCCTTCCTGTGCCCACCATTATGCACTTGCTCAGCGGTATGACTGCATCTGGATTAACACTCCATGGGATGTTGAGGCACAATCACTGCAGTACCCCCCTTGGGAGAGAAACCAGCTTCATCCTTTCATGTTTTTGGGAGAATTTTGGAATTTTCCTTTCCAAAGGATGCATGGTTTTTGATGATGTGGAAATTAGCATAATTGCCTGTGAAATAAAATGCTGCACTGCGATAAGTATTTACATAGCATCCCTTAATTGATTAAGTAAATACTTTAAATCTGTGCAGCTCAAGTGGTTGTACTAACGCAGGGGGAAGCATCAAGCATGTCAATAATGCAAAGTAAGTTCAGTGTCATTGACTCTGAACTACTCACAAATTATGTGAGTCTAATGTAGGGACACATGTGGAATTGGAGATGGGAATCCTTTGTGTAACCACTGATGAGAAAGCCACTGACATTGATTTGGTGTGTAGCATAAAATTTAATCAATCAATCAAAATGCAATTTTTTTTATCGGAGCGTTCCTCACCGATATATTGTGGAGGTCCAAATAAGTAACTCAGTGATCATTTGCGGGCCGAATTTACATATTATATCTCCCTTACCCCAAACATTTATACATTTTTGACATACGTTTACTGTACCTAGGAAACATGTGAACTTGCTTGTATTATTCTGATGGAAGGTGGGTTTAGCTCACAGACAATGCTGCTGGTCATGTGATGATCTGTTTTATGCTTGTTCTTGGCTTTACTAACAAATGGAAAGTCCCTTAAAAGCACAGGATAGCAATGTTGAGATTTTTTCTTGAGGTACCAGAATTCAGGCGCAGAGCATGTCGAATGTCTCCCACGTGTCAAAGCCAGCTTGAAGTTCCAAAAGTTCAGAGTCTGAATTGGAAGTTGTTACCCCCATCTGTGCCAGTTCAATAGAGGTGGCTCTAACTGGTGCAACAAAAGGTACAAAACCTTTCTATTGCAAGGGTCACTAATTCGGGGAAATGGTGTGTGAAGTCGCTGATCAAGATCCCCACATTTCTTTGAAAGGAAATGACATTGCAGCACGCCACTCACCATTTTACATGTTCCTTGCGGGGCGTTTAAATACCCAGTCATATCTGCGAGAGATGGTTACAAAAATCCTGAACTACAAAGAAAAAAAAGAACCAGCTCAAGTACTGTGGAGAAATGATATTGTCATATTCTGCATACAGACTGAGAAGGCAGTGGTTTTTAGGCTTACACACCCTTTTCATAACAAGATCCATTAGTTGAGTTACCCAACCAGAGCCCCTTAGTTGAGTTATGCAACACATTTGGGTTGTCCGTGCAGCTAAACTGGATCATTTTCACATCCAATTACTGAAGGCGCTGCTTCTGGACAAACTGAAACTAGCATCTCACACTTTACACTATGACCACTGTCAGATTCTCGCATTCATCTCATCCCTGAGTGTGACCTTCAAGTGGCAGTTACAGGGAATCTCCTTTTTTAATTTTTTTAATTTATTATTTTTTTTATCTTCTTTATTTATTTATTCCCAGAAACGCACCCATACAAATGGCTGTGCAATATTTCAAACATCGTTTGTTGTTTCATCCAGTGGCACATTGAAGCAAGACGCCTCATTCAACGGAGTTATCTGCGCTTTAAAAAACATCAGAACCAAGAACTTTGCATCCCCTTACAGCTGTTGTGTCAGATAGCTGCAAGAGTCGGATCTCTTTCAGTATTTTTTCTTTGTGTGAAGTGTTACCATAAATAATTTCAGACTCAATGAAGCCTCCTTTACCCAAATCTTTCTTATGTTTGAGTAAAATCCATATACTTTGAAAAGAAGCTTCAGTAACTCCTGATTCCTGCCCAGTTGTGTGAGTTAATAACTACTCCTGGTAATTCAAGGGCGTTTTCAGTATCTTTACTAGCTCTTTTCTCATCATAGATCCCATCGGGAAGCAGACTTAATAATCGCTGTGCACTTTTTGACAAATCAGACAGATGGGCTTATTTTCTTTTCTAAAGAAAAATCTTCAAACAGTTACATTTTCTGTATCATTTAAGAACATTGTTTTTATTAGGCCTACTCCTCGCTCGTGTTTTTAATTTGTGTCAGTCGAATGTGAGCACTTGCTGCCTGGCGCGAATGATCTTCTGTATCAGAGAGCGCCAAGGACATGATTGTTGGAAGCTTGTTTTTGTAGGACTCAGTAGGGGTGGCTTCAGTAGAACGCTCTTCATTTTCATATCTTGTTTGGTTTTTTTTTTTTTTGCCAATTAAATATCTAATCTAATCGGTCCTCTAGTTTGGCTCCAAACACTCACCCACACTTTTCAGGTCGGGCCCTGACCAGACCAACAAGAAGTTGTAGCTGACTGAACCATTGCTTCCTCCTGTAGTGATTACACAGCTGAGGACAATTGGCAATCAGTGGGCAGAGACTGCCAGGCTGGCTGGTCTTAAAGGGACACAGATTCCCTACCCACTGGTATGCCACGGTGTGTAAAAGAAATGTGTAATAATGATGTACAAATCATGGCAGGATTGTACAGTGGCAGCTAGTGGGCCACTCCTTGTCACCCGAGAGTTACTTTTGCCCTGCAGCGCACGCAATGATGACCTCTGATTTAGTTTTTTTTTTACAATTTAATTGTCACCATGAGCTGAACAGATTACATTTTCCAGCAAAAATCAAAAGACCTGAAAACCCAGAGCCCTGAGAGAACTCCTGGAGAAAAATAAACCCCACAATGGCCCGAATAATAGATTTGTTCAATAAACAGCTGTGTTTCAACGGCTCAGCAGTTTCAGTACTTGTGGATAGTGGATAGCTGGAGGGACGGTTTGAGGGATAGCCATCAGTGCACCTAAGGTGGCCCATTCTATTATAGTATCCGATACCACTGGCTCATGTCAACCACCAAATGGTTATCATTTAGGTATTGAAGGAGGTTACGCTGTTCGACTTCAGGGATTAGCCAGTTCCATGAAGTGTAGGGGTTACAAAAATACCTGGGCAGAAGCGTGAGAGTGATATTGGAGAAAAGCCACACCTCCATCTTCCACATAGATTTATCCTTGTGTGGCATTGTACGATGGGCTTTGCTCCAACTGGATACATTTATAATGCCAATACTTAGCTTTATGTATGGCTGCAGTACTTTTTATCCACTGAACTGTGTATTTAGTTAGCCTTGACTGAGAGCAGTCAGCCATGAGCCAACCTTCCCCCCTGGGGAATTACATCACTGTCTGAACATTGGTGGGACGTCCCAGAACCAACGAGTGCCACGGTTACATGGTTTTACCCTGAGCCAGAGGGAAATCCACTCATTCTGCTACGCTGCCCCTCTGGACCCATGGGCCTTTAGACGCAGTCAATCAATACATTGGCTTCAAGTCACACGTGGCTGAGAGGAGCCTTTTCAGCATACTGGTCATTCAGTTCAGCTGTTGTTCCAGGGGAAGCCTTTTTTCCATGTGAGCTCCTAAATATCCCAGGGATCAGTTAAAGCATGTCTGGTTACTGGTATACTCTGATAAATTTCAAAGAGACTGAAGTAGCTTAAACATTGAACTAATTAATAATTACAGTAAAATTAATCTAGTGGTTGCATGGATTATGTTTTTGATGTTATGTGTGACTACACTGAGAATAACGTAGAAATGTTCTTGAGGATTGTATCTACTAAACTAAGGCAAGATCATTGATGCTCTGTTAATCATATACTACTAAACAGATCAGTATATTGCCTACGTATCTGTTATATATTACATTTCTATAGCTATTAGGGGACTATTAGGTGATTTAACATGGATACCAAGACAAAATGACATCAGAACTTTCCCCCCAAAAAACCAGAGAGGAGTAAATAATGTAGACTTTGTTAGAAGGAGCGGTGATAGATGTCTTGCAAAGTGAGACAAGAGAACAAACTCGAAGCAGCTTTATTATGACCTCTTCTGCTTGGCTCATGGCCTTAACTGGCAGGCTTTGTGCATTTGAAATGGGAATCCCTTGGTTTTGGTTAATCCACTTAACGGAAGACTTTTCCACCAGACTGATCTTTAACTTTTGTATCTGACAGCTCCCGCTGTTTATCTGCAATGTCATTGCTTATTAGGACGACGGACAAGGGTTTCAGGATCGCTTGTGGATTAGTCCTAATTGTTATGCATATACTAGTACTGTGTGTTAAGTTTTTGGATGGCTATGGCTATCCAATCTGACTATATGGAACTCTGACATTTTTAGTTCCACAAATTGATGAGATGATGAGATTTGTGTATCCAATGACAAAATTAATTGAAAACAAGTCTTGCTTGCAAGTTGGTAAACTACTTCATGATTAACATAATAATGTGTATTGGTAAGCATAATGGTACAACCATCATCTAACAGGTGTCGTAGACAAGCTGTAAATAAAGTACTAGGTGGTCTGGGCCCTCAACTTTGAACTTTCCTATAATGAAACCGTAATCCTAATACACTGTCAACAGCAGTCCGATGTTTTCACAAACGGTTTCAAACGGACAGCAAGGCTGAGCGGTGGAAAAATGCCATCAGCGATGATCCGATCCCTGAAGATCACGGTGCTACAGAGAGGATGCAGGTTTACTGCTGGTGTATTTGCTGCCATTCAGTTCCTGTTTTGTGTTAAATTGTACAGCTGCCAGTCCCCAGCAATTACAACAACATCTCAACATTACACTTGCACTTGTGATAGCATCAACCTTATTTTGCAGTGATGCTCTTGAGAGGTTTTGTCTTTTGAGTAGCTTATCATAAATAGAGCAGCTCACAGTAAATACAAGTTTAACCGTTAAAGGTAAACTATTTTAAATTGTTGTCTTTCATCACAGTTTTAGAAAGGACAAAAAGCAACTTCCAGATTGAAAAATCAATAACGTGTAGGCTGGCTGAAAGTGGCCTCAATAGCTGGCCGTAGCTGTCTTCTGGATCTTAGATTGCCAAAATACTGTCACGGCCATTGAAACAAATGACAGCAACATTAAGTGTGCAGGCTTTTGGAATCAGGTTAAATACTCTGAAGTTTTATAGGTGTTCTGAAGGGCACGTATATCTTATAAATGGATGAATTAGAGCCTGAGCTTCAATTGTGGTGTTTGAAGTGTTGAAAGATGCAATTTAAAGTTGCTTATAGAAGCAGAGTGGAGTTTAATGGGGATGGATATTGACAAGAGGTCAAGCGGATCTAGATGTTAGTTTACATTAGGTGGTACAATGCACACAGAGGCTGATGGCTGAAAGTGATGCCATAAATATTACTGAAACCCCTCTTTAACTTTTAAAGAACTAAACTGCAAGGGTGGCTAACTATTGACATTTTCCTTACAAAGAGCATGGACTCATCACTTTGCCTAAATTGAAGCTGACTGAAAGGATGCAATGCCCACCTTTCCAAGAACGTAGCCATCATCTCCACGTGAAGATTCCAACAAACAAATGATTTTATTATTTATTATAATTGTAATACTCAAAAATGCGTGAAACATAATCCAACCATTGTAGCTATCTGGTCAATACTTTTTATACTTAGAGCAGTATACGCTACCCTACTGGTTGACTTGGGGTGGGGGGGGGAGGGGGGGCTTACAGCATCTTGTGTACATCCATCGCAGTCAGCATAAACTAATTCCGAAGGGCTTGTTTTTCCTCCTGTTTAACATATGGTTCATTTAGTCATTTTTTGGCCGGGCCTTAGACAGCAGTTCAGGCTGAGAACTGTTGCTTTGATTGGGTCAAATAAACTAACTGTGAAGGTCCTCACAGTCCTCACAGTCCTCACAGGATCTCAGCAGCTTTGCAACGACCAACATAGCTGTAGATACGGTCTTGAAGAGATATCTCCGTGGAAGTTTAACCTGAAAGCCAACGAAGAGAGCTAGTTTAAACTTAGACCTGTGTATATCTGACTGAACTTGTAGTACAGTGGGAACCTTTTGGGGCTGTTGGAGAGCAATAAAGGCCTATTTAAACAGTGCTTGGGCTTTATTTTGCATGGATATAAAAAGGCTTTTTCAGTTATTTAGTAGCTGATTCACTTCTTTCACTTCCATAAATTACAGCATTTTACATTAAGAAGCAGTATGACTTTATACTGCAATAAAAGTAATTAGTTGCACATTATCCTCTGAATAGAGTTAATGGCATAATAGATTTAAGTCATAATGGAAGTTTGCAAATCAATATAAAATTGTTGTAATGTAGGTGCTTGTACCTTGACGTGAGTCTGATTACTGTGGAGGGGGGATGAGGACACTTGAAATGGCCTTGAGTGTAGAACAGTATGGGGGGGTTCAATATGGCCATTGACAAAGGAATGCCTCTATTTTAGGAACATTGCCTCCCTTTGGGGAAAAAAAAGCCTGCCTGCTCCATCTCCTTATTAACTGTGCTTTCAAAAAAGAGAAGAAAAAAAAGTAATCTAAAAAAAGCTTTCATCTCGCTCCCTGTTGTGCCTCCCACTGGAAATATCACTTGAGGCAAACTGATTTTCATGCATTTGTATATTAGGCATCTGAATGGTGCCCCTAACAGGATAGAACCGCACTACGTTCCTCAAAAATGCAGCCTGGAAGTTATTTGTTTTTTTCCTTAAACCCACGCTGACACTTGCAAATGTTTGTCCATTTAGCTCATCTCCTCCCCGACACCTTCAACGACTGCTTGTAGTTGTTGCCTGTGTAGCTTTGATTTTAATTAAAAATCTGCCATTAGAAGTGATTGTTGAACAGACTAAATTTCCGAGTAGCAATAGATCCGTTTTTTTTTTCACCTCATCTTAGGGGCGAGGCTGTCTGTCATAAGTGTGTTTTCGAGTTGCTGCATTTTACCCCGCTTCCAAAATGGTGTGCCGCCTTCACGGCATAAGCGACCGGTGTTTACCCGAGGAAAGCAGGGCCCGCCGCTCACCCCTTTCGACATCATCGAAACGCTGCATTGCCACAGAACGAGGAACCTGAGACAAACCGAACAGAGAAAATACAGGTGCGCGTTTTTTGGATGCTGCCTCAGACGTTTGGTTCTCTCCGTCTTGAGTAGGTTCTGCGTTCGGTTATGACTCAGTAGGCATCCTACTCAACCAGAAATGCGGGGCCGAGTGCGAAATGAGACTCGGGAGTTGTCCTCGTGTTCTGTCAGTCGTTTGTCTGTGTTTAAGAGTAATCTCATAGACTCTGCATTCTGTGTTTATCATGACTGACACTGATTTTCTGCCAGTGAATTTCACGAAATTGCTTTTGTTCTGAACTGAACATTGTATTGATAAAAGCCAGCATTAAAATGAACAGTGCAACAATTTCCAATAAAACTGCAAAGAGAAATTTGCTAAAGCATTTTGCAGGATTGCCAATATAACATTTTTACACTGGAGAAGCGTGACATTACTTGCCCATCATATCAGTCTTAGGACATGGGCCACTAAAAATCCTCATGAGAAATGCGTACGCCATGCAGAACGGCTGCACATTATGTGAAATTTGGTCCTGTGGTTTTAGTGCGGACTAAAACAGGACCGGATTGCAGAGGCATGAATGATTTGGGAATGAGAATGATTGGGGCACTCTTCAGTGGTGCCTGGTCACAGTCTTTATGGCCCAAACTGGATTTTAAGCCACAATTAAATGGCTGATTTTTGTTAATAGGAAATTAGTAGCTGGACACTGTACCTCGGGTGGATTTGTTCCCGCATGTAGATTACATTAAAATGTTAATGTTCTACGATGACTAAATTAATACTTCATTATCTTTGCCAGTGGATATTTGTTGGAGCCAGTCATTGATAGAAGTATGATGGCATAGGCTTGGGCTAAATCAAAACTTTGACAGCCTGTTCATTTGCATTTAATAAAATTGTATTTAATAGCATTTTATCATTTTATTTATTTATTTCCTGAAAGGAAAAGGCTATTAAATACAGTTGTGTAAAATGTGATTTGGTCCCAACCAAGGTCTTTCAAAATAATGGTATGTTAAATAATAAATGTTTTTGGTTTTGTTTGTATTTGAGATTTCCAATAATAATAAATTAGACTGCATTTTAAAGTGGCTAGCAATACAAATTTTTAAGTTACTTATTTAGAAATATGTTTAACATAAATGTGTTCATCAAGTTATATCTGAATAATATGCAAATGTTCCTTATCGTCAAATGATTTTGTACATGGTGTCACATATTGCCGACATTTATTTACTCTCAGTGTCGACTCACTGTGGTCAAAATTGGTTTAGAGCTTTAAACCAGGAATTTATGCAGCCCTCTGGTACTGACTAAAAATAGCAAATGAATGGCGTCAAATAATGGATCCTCTTCAGTGAGCTCTCCTGTGTTTCTTCTTTATTAAGACTAGAAATGTACAGTATAAAAAAAGCAAGAGTACTCAGGTCTCTTTTAATTACCCATCAGCGGTTAACTAAAAGTCTGTGTCGGTTGAGAACAACGTTACATTTGTGACGTTACACATCTCACATTCTCCAATGGTGTTGAAAGGATCTGGTATTTCTTTCCCCCTTTTTAACAGGATTTACGTTGGTGAACACAAGGCTTCATGGATGGGTAAAATGTTAAATGCGAACTAGGTAGGTTTACCTGGACGTGGGTGTTTGATACTGAAACCTCCCCGTCACTAGCTAACACGCTGTTGCGGTCCATCAATCACAGCCAAATTGTTAAAGGCAAATATTAGATTTTATTATATCTTATTCCTTCAGCACCTTGTTCCGAAAAAGGTGCATTGTTAACATGTGGGACTTTAGCGTGCAGCACATTCATTGGATTCAATTCAAGGAATTAATTCAACAAAAATTGAGATGCACATTCCGGAAGCCTGACTGGAATGGAAGCAAGTTTAAAGGCAAGGGAGGAATACTAATCTTTATATAACTAGTATTCTATATATGATTCTCAGTGATATTTTTTTCCTCCTTATCCTTATCCTGGCAATTAGCACCAATTTCCCAGGGCTTGACTTGTAACTAGATAGACAGGCCGAAATCATGGACTCACACTTGTTCGTGAGGGCAAGTGCTATTTGCTTAATGTCTGCCTAGGTCCAAAACCTGTGTTTCAAAAATAATGTCTACCTTTTATAGAGTGAAAAAAAATGTTTTTCCCCTCACGTCAAAAATAAATAAATAAATAAAAACCTGCATTTTCTCTCAACATCGACGTAAATAAATGAGTTTCAACTGTTTCAGCTCCTACCAAAGCCTTTATCTACTGACATTTCAGAATGGTCACGTGCTGTAAATATGATGCTTGCTAACTGATGCTTTCAAATGCGATTCCTTGAGGCTGCAGAGTCTGACCTAATCCATGTTATGGCCGTGTGCAGAAAGCAATACGAGTTTAATTAGCAGACAAGTTGGTTGGTTTGGAGTGGAAAGTCAAAAGGGCCCTTTGCTTAATGTCACAAAAGTGCTCTCAAAACTTAATACAATAATTTAAAAAAAGAAAGTTGGATTATTTAATGTAAACTGTAAATGTTATTGCATTCATTAATCACTCATATTTTCTGAATGTATAAATGCAGGGTTATGGGGGAAATACATTTAACTGGCTCATGTTGTCTTGATTGCATTCCACTGTAACGCATAGATCTTAAAAAAAAAAAAAAAGAAATTTGCAATTGCAATTAGAAAATGAACTACATCCTGGGTATATTTCTCAGTCCAGCCTGAGATCCTTTGACATGATATCTTTGCTTAATTATGGCATGGACAGTTAGAATGTCTGCAATTTGATCAATACCCTCATTTGCTATTGATGATAAAGCTATATGCAATTTCATTTTGACTGGTTGGAAACGTTTTCCTCATATTTCATAGATACTCTGTAAAAACAACTGCCTAGTCAGATTTATTACCTGTTCAGTAAAGCTGATTGTCTATAATATAAATTGACGGTTTCATTTTCCTATTAGAGGGAAGTAATTAATTAACAGGAAAATGTTTTACAGTTGTGGGAGGCCATTCTAAATTTGATCTCGTCATCATTTTGTTTTAACACTTGAATGACCGTTTTAATGTTTTTCTTACACATTATGGTATATTGTTTCCCATTGTTCTATGTTTTTAAGTGACATAACTCTGCTTTTTTCATAATATTATCTTTATATCAATTTATTTGAAGGACATTTTAATATTAATTTACAAAATGTGAAACGTTTGGTTTTAAAATACTAGTATGCTACTGATCTGTGGCACTGAACATGTGACCAAAAGGCTGTGGGTTTGAGTCCCAGGAGGGTAAACTGCAGTACTTTTGAGTAAGGTGCTGAATCTGAACTGCCTCATGTTCTGTCTATTTAATTGGGCAACATTTAAAACATTGCTAAGCAAATGAATTAAAAAACAGATTAGGGTATTTACTCTCATGAAGATCTCATTCTCTATAAGAGGTTTGCAAGCAGCCCACTTCAGAGTCCAGTTACACATTTTTAGTCCAGCTATGCTAATATTTGTGACTGCGATTGTTGACCCTTTAGGGCCTTCAACAGACTAAATGTCCTGGAGTCTTTCACATAAATTATAACTTTTAAATGTCATTGCATCCCATCTTTGCCTCGGAAAAAGGACAAGTTAGCATTCAAATGTTTGATTCATGATGGAATAACAACAATCTGGAGTGGTTGGGTAGCTTTTGTCTTGCATTCTCCATGCCATTATCAAAGTCAGGTCTACAGTAATCTTCTGATATTTGGTATAGTCGTGCAGTTCAAATCATGCAACTGGTGGAGTTTTCTTCCATTACCTAGTAGCTGCAGTTGCATAGTTTTAGGATGACATTGAAGATCAGAAGGTTGCTTCCACCACGTTTCTTGAACATTCTGTAGCTTGAAAGCAGATTGATCTCTCTGGTCAGAATGCGAAACCCGACCCTCTGTGCTCTGGGCTCTGTCCCCTCACGGCCGTGATGTGTTTGTGCATTGGGTCCTCAGCGTTCAGCCGAGCCCCCATCCCCATGGCGGTGGTGCGGCGGGAACTGTCCTGCGAGAGCTACCCCATTGAGCTACGCTGCCCCGGAACCGACGTCATCATGATCGAGAGCGGTAACTACGGCCGGATCGACGACAAGATCTGCGACGCCGACCCCGCCCAGATGGAGAACACGCGGTGTATCCTGCCCGACGCCTACAAGATCATGTCCCAGAGGTACGCGCAAAATGCTAAAGGGCACAGTTGCTTCCATTTTAACATTGCAGCTAAGTGTGTATGCCTACTGAAAGTTTACTTGAAAGATGCCAAGCCAGACAGTTTGTCTGACACTTCAATGGGATACGTTCATTTGGATAAATGATGCATTTTTTAAGCAAACTACTTGCTAACATTTAAATTATCACGGCAATTTTTTTCCCCCTACTTTACAAATAATAAGTGTTTATAGTTATTTATGGAATTTGCTGGAAATAGATCTTAGATGTGTATTTTGAGCTCATGTTAGGCCAGCTGCGGACCAGAAGGCTATCTCCTTCTGTCACTGTGCCATTGAGTAGCACTGAACTCTTCAAACCGGCGATAAAATCGAACAACAATTTCCGTTTTTCATCAGTATAACGCTCTTTTGTGTTACTCTTTTCCCGGGCCCGGTGCCCTTCACAGCAAGTAATTGCTGTTTATATCAAAGCCGTATATCGCCGAGGATCTCAGAAGACTTCACGTGCTACCTAAAGCAAAGCCAATATCACTATGTTCCCGCTTGTGTCTAATCCACTGAGACTTTACAGGTGAACAGGAGAAACGGCTTCCTCACGTTCTGAAACGATGTGAGGAAGCCGTTGCAGTTCCTCTCGTCCGTTACGTCTGGTTAAGAGTCTTCACTTATCTGACTGATTCACATTGTCAGCGAGCCCCCGTCTCAGAAAAGACTGATTTTTCTACATTGCGCACAGCGGGTGTACAGCTGCGGTTTCTGGTTTTCCGCGGACTATGTCCACGTCAATTGGTAACACTGAGAGTACTGCACCCATAGCCTGTCCAATTTTGAAAATGAATGATGGAGGTTAGGATACTGTCTGCAAATGGACATGAAATATGGATAAACTGAAGCAGTAATCATTACAGAGGATCCTTTTGGGGCAAGAGCCAATCTTTTTTTGTTTGTTTTACCTCTGTTGTTTGTTCTGAAACATACAAAATTCAAACACGGTTTCATTGCCTTAAGGATCCCTATCTCATTATAACTTTATTTTATCATTTTAAATATTCACACTCTCAGAATTTTAGATAAAGCCTGTGTCTTTTCTCATATCTCACAGCAAGAGGATTTTTTATTATTTTCTCTTCTGATTTAGTTTTAGCATTTAGCACCGACTCCAAATATAGAGTAAATAAATGATAATGGGAAAAATATATATATACACACACACATATATATATATATATATATAAGGTCACATATTTCAGGGTAAAGGCTGTAGAAATGTTATTTAAAAACATACTAGTTGGTAGGCAAACAACGTAAAGTACATCCAATTGTGTTAGACACTGACATGTACGGAAGTGTGCTTTGCAAACAAGCACAGCTCTCAGGCTTTGCCCTGCGTATTTTAACAGACTACATAGTATTTATTTATTGTTTTTCAGTTTTCCTTTTATTACTTTAGACGGAACCGACGCGGCCAGAGAGATTCAGCTGTGTTGAATCCAAAACTTGGTTGCACTCAGTGCAATCCATCACACATCCGCTGCTCAGGGAGTGTGAACCATCTTTTTTTTTTTTTTTTTACGTCCTTTCCCTTTTTTTGTTTACTGTGTATCGAAAAATGAAACTGAGGATTTCACGTCCCCTTTGAGTACGGCCACGCGTAGCGTCGTGTCCCGTGTCACCGCCCCTCTCGCTGGACGCGCAGCTGTAGAATTTAAACATCCGCCGAAACGTTGATAAAATGCTCTCTGAGTTGACCGCTGAAAGATTAGAAGAGGCCGGGCGGTTCTTACACTGCCAGGCCATTTCGCCACAGGGGAGCCCAAGGAGAAAAGCAGCGAGGTTTAGCGATGAAAGAGGATAGAAGTGGGAGAGTCTGCCAGGACAACGTGATCCCAGAAGACAAGAGGAAGACAAGGTGGGCCGCGAGCACATGAGAGGGGTTGGGTTCGTGGGGCTTTGAACGCAGCCATGGAAAAGAGTGAGGTGGACGCACTGGAATCCTAGAGGATATCTGGGAGCTGAAAGGTAAATTAAAAAGCGGAGAGGAGACCGCGCACCACCTGCTCCTATGTTATGTGAGTCGCAGGGGGCCACGAAGGGACCCGGAGAGAAAACGGGTGCAGAGACAAAACCAAAAATGTGGTTTCTCCGGCAGAGCGAGGGGAAGTGATAGCTCTCCTACAGAACGGCAAAGTAAGATCAGCGTCCAGCACTGCTAGAGATCCAGTTTGAAGGCAAACGGGCAAAAACAAACCCCGCGGCTTCCTCCAAAAAGAGGCTATTACATCTTTCTCTTTATAAAACTTCAGGCCTCTGCAATTAAAGTTTCGAAGGCTGGCAAGTTACATAACAAACATGGAATGAAATATTCATCACTGAACATGGTTAAAATATTACTTCCATCCGCTGCACAAACTGAGGATGTGTACTCATTCAAAATCAATTGAACACGTTTCCATGAGGCCTTGGAAGTCACTTTTCTAAAAGCCGATGAAAATGTGCAAAAAGCATCTTTTCCTTTTATTTTTAGCATGATAAAAGCAAGGGGTTTTAATATTGTCCATGATTATCTTTCACTCGCCTTTTGTACGAAATATACCCTCTCCAAGAAAAAAAAAACTTTTGAAACTTTGATAGATGGTTCAGAACAGAGATGTCCTCGTACTATTTCAGTGTAAAACTGCAGTCTTTTATCAGCATGGAGAGAGTAACTATTTAGGGAAACTTGTGGTTTCTGCATTTGCAGTGCTGCTCAGTCAAGATCTGATCTACTGAAAAATAAATTTCAAAGACAACCCCTCCATAGTAAGCATGCCGATAGATCCAGAGGAGAGCGTTCAGAAATAAAACCTTTAATCTACATGCCACAGTCTGGCTCTATGCGAGTGACTGTTGGACTTCTATACCTGATTTAATCGTCCATTTCAAGCAGACCCCCCCAAAAAAAAAAAAAATACAGACTCCCCTGTACTGCTCTATACCTGAATTATGTTGTTAGTTCCTCTTGCTAGTGGATGTGCTGTGCGTGTATACATAAATTTTACAGGAGTCCCACATAACCGTAGGCTTTCTCAGACTCTGATATTAGCACGTTAGCTAGGTAACAAATTAACACTGACGATGGCCCTTTCACTGTTGAATATGCATAGAATGTTTATTGCTTTTAAAAAATCTAACTATGAACAATAACACAGATTTTTGCATATTAATAGTCGTACTAGTTTGCAATAGACCATATTGTATGCTTTGAGAGAACGATGAAGCATTTCATTGTAATAATCAGTACTGCATACTTTTTAAAAATTAACTTCTTTTCCTGTATTTATGGTGTATACTTGCCAATGTCTACTATATATATATATATATATATATACACTTATATTTATATGGCCTGCATATGACATCATCGGCCATTTTTTATTGTCTCTCCTTAGCCTCTCCCTGTTTATCCCCCACTTGATAAGAACCTGCTGTCTTTTTATTTTCCCAATTAGCTGTTGCCGATTCTCCCTGGCAGCTGAATTGACAGCGCTCCTGGAACTTGTGTCTTCGTCAAACATTTGCTAAGGCCTCACGTTGTGACATTGATTGACACATACCTGGGTGTGGCAGCAGGTCGAACCCAGAAAAGCTGGCTCCCTGCTGAATTCAGATGTCATGGTCACTGCGAGGTTTTGGGTCTGGGTATCCCCATAAATGACCAAAGTGAATCATTATGTTGTTTGCAGAATCTAGTCCAGAAACAAACGTGGTTAAAGTAAAAAAAAAAACAAAGGGAGTCCGGCTCCTGACTATTTATTTAAAATCAGGACGGCAGACCTGATTTGGAGAGGGGTGGGAGGCGTAATCCATTCATCTCTCTCATGTAACATCAATTTGTCTGACGGTTGCTTTTGTGTGCCTTTCTTCCTGTGTGCACAGTGGAGTTTAATTGGTAGGTGGGAGAGTACGTTTATTTGATGTCCTCTATATCTGGTACGTGGGCTTGTTTCCTTGATCACGACATTTTAAGCATCCGTGGTTAAGTTAAACATCGGGCCCTGGAGAGTTATCGAAACATCGCTCTGTTTGATCTTCAGTGGCTTCTCCATCTGTTTGGCCTGTGTTTAGTCAGGGTGATTTCATCTTTTCTGTTTTTTTTTAATAACCATAACATGACAATACCTTAGTCCGACTTGGGTATTGGAGGCGCGTTTGCATTCCATAAACATTTGTTGGTTGAAATGTGGGAAATGACACAGGCAATTGGACACGTTAGATTCCCTAATTTATTACACAGCAGTCGGCACCTCTGTCTGTCTTTAGCTACAAGCTCTTATTCCTGAATTAAATTCAGTTCAGAAATTAACTTTGTCAGTTAACTGTCTTAAGAAACAGAGGATAGGTGTTATGGGTTTTAGTCGCGCAGTCGTGTCATTTTAGCTGGCGTTTTAGTTGAATGTGGCAAACAGCCATTCACGGAGAGCCGTGTTTGTTTTCTCATTTTATTATATTTGTTTAATGATCGTCGGTACAGGTTTACCTTATGTTGTTCTGAGATACAGTCCGACAGAGTTACACACGAGGGCTGGGACCCAATCAAAACTTTCACAACCTGCTAATCGTAAGTCATGAAATGGTATCTTATTGTCTATCCTTTTTGTGTCCTATTTCTTCGTCTCAAAAAATGTAAAAACCTACTTCATAGCATCATAGGTGTGTATAGTGCGATCTGCGTGTTGCCGAAGATTTGATTTGGTTCCAGCCTAGATTAAATTAGATTTCCGTTTCCGATCAGAATTCATCAGAGATTTTCAAACACTATTCCTATTTGCAGAGATCTAAATAAATTACTGACATTCTGCTCAGCACATTGTCCAATAAGTTACTTGATTTATATTCAGTTAAATAATTTCTAAAGTCTGTAAAAGGTTATGATATTTGTGTGAGTTTCTGTATGTATTTATTGATTTATTGTTTTATGTATTGTCTCTTTCTCGTCTAATTTCTCAATTCTATTCACATGTTTCGAATTTTCACTTCACGGGGAAACTGAATGAAAACTCTGGCAACGTTTTGGATAGTGCTAATATCAATCATTTTAATCCTCTTATTGGTTTGTCTGGCTTAAGTTTTGATGAACAGGTGGCTCCAATCTTCTGAAAACTTGTGATTTAGGGTGATGTAAAAGCCCTGCTGGGATTTTGTTTGGCTGAAACTGAGCTCTGCTGTAAATCACGGCACAGATAAATATATTTCATATTGCAGCGTACTCCTGATTAATAAACAGAGGCCCTTTTGAAATGCTTGCAAAACGGATAGTGAAGAGGTTAACCTCTGGCTTGGCACAACTTGGCACCGATAGACTAGCTTGTGCTATTGTCCCCATGTCTGCTCAGTGGATTGTTTTTGCTTCAGAAGCATCAAATTTGATTGCTGTGTTTTCAGACTGACCCTGCCACAAGTAACCGGCTGTTTAAAACTGGGGTTATATCGGTTAATCTGTGTACTGTGTTTGTATTGTATCCATTTATTAACCACCAACTTATTTTTTATCACTTTACCTTACCTACTACATATTCTAGTTTGGAACGTTTAACTAATGTGTAGTTTTTTATCAAATCCGTTGAGAAATCATTTTGGTGTTTATTACATCCAAGACTACTTGTTTTTAATGATACAGTTAAAATGCATATTGGATTTTAGATGAAACCTTTCTTCTTTATTAAAAAAAAAATGTACACATGTGGGAGTACATTTCACAAATGATTAGGAGTATGCAGTACGACCAAGTCTGCGTCTCAATGAGAACCAGAGGTAGGGGAGAAAACTTGGAAGAGGATGACACAATTCTGGATGTTACTTTGCTAGCTGAAACTGTGAAACAAACTAATTGCCTCTTTCCTGCTTCGACAAGAGTGTATTTGCATTTTAAATATTATCAATTATAACTTTCTCTTGGAAATTTAGCTTAGAAATGTAGTTCTTTTAAGATATATAACTATATATAGATCAATAACTGTTTTTTTGTTTTTGTTTTGTATTGTTTTAGCAGACGTTGCTAAAAACCAAGAAAACAGTTCACCTCAAACCTTAGTTGTGCTACGCAACTTGTAATCTCAGATCTCTAGACTGGAGGACCTAAATTTAAAAACTGCCAAAGGGTGATTTTTCCACCAGTTTATTCAGCCAAGCTCAATTCGCGGGCAGTTAAAACTCTGTCCGAGGCAGTTAAAACTCTGTCCGAGGCAGTTAAAACTCTGTCCGAGGCAGTTAAACTCCAGTGTGCTTGCCCTTGCTACTCACTGACATGGGCTTGCCCTCGTAATCACGCGCTCACGATGAAAACACGTCTGAAAGCTACAGAACTCTAAGAAGAACATAGCAGCGTTTATCATTCATCTTTTAGAAAACGGCGCTAATTATTTCAGGGTAAATAGCGTCTTTTAGTTTTTCAGTTTCTCTTTCGAGCATCCTTGGATGTCAATGCCCCTGGAGGGCTGAGAACCTACAGATTTCCTCAAAACTGAGAGCAACACATGGGTAAACAAATCATGCTGCCTTGTTTTATCTGAGGGAATATGAGCTGTGTTAAAACGCGGGATCCATGTGATAAGGGTTTGGTGAAATGGAGAAAGGAATAAATGATGTGAAGTAAAAAGAGAGGATCTGGTTTTTAGAGCCGAATGCCTGCGTGCGTGCACAGTGCATTTTGCCGTGAGGGATATCCTGGCTCGGCTTCCTGTAACGAGCCGCTCTCCGGGGACGTCTCCGCTCGTTTAATTCATCCCTTTGGCCGCGGACTGCCTGGGCGCGCTGGGCACGTCGGGCCCCTTCCCCTTCAAGCGGAGAGCCGGGCCGAGCGTGGCGGTGGCCTACATACAGCAGTGCCGTGTCCGCTGAGCGGAGCGCGGCTGACCGAGGGAGGTGCCCCGCGGTACTCTGGGAGCTTGGCTGTCAGCTTCACTCAGCGCTGTAATTAGGGCCCGCACAGGAAACCGTCAGTGAAAATAGCTCCCCGCCCACATGTGCAACGCCGGCTCGTTTCGCAGCGCACTGTTTTGTCTTTTTAAAAGGAAGTCTATTTCAAAGTATTGTCTACATTTTTTAAAGCTAAAAAAATATATATATATATATAACATGTGTAGTCATTCAAGGAAAAACTGCTGGTAGTCATCATGTAACAGTGTTGAACTAACCTGACAGACACATTCACTGTCCAATCAACAGCAGGAACTCCTTGCCATAAAGGAGGGATGGTTTGCGCAAATGACCACAACTGCATACAAATTCTAATAATAATTAAATGCAATAGCCAGGGCCTTAAAACATCTAGACTGTCCAAAAATCCCAGTCTTCACTTGGGATATAATGATTACAAATAAGAAATGCCCTAGGTCCTTGTCCTAAAGGAATCTTTGAAGATTTTACTGTTTTGTTCATTGTTATTTCACTTTATTATTTGCGCACATCAAACATTTTACCAACAGCTGTTATGAATGTTATTCCTGTTTCTATGGTCTCATTTTGCTATTGCAAAAAAACATTAACATGTTGTTAACAGCGCTTATTGTTTGCATCTTAACTTTGCTTTCCCTTAGACTCCCTGGGATGAGATCACACGCAGCCAAACGTCTCTTGACATGCTCGACAAGGCCAACAGGACCGTGTCACTGCGTGCGGTCTAATGTCAGGCCCATTCTGTCACATCAAATAGCAGGAGGAGACAGAACTCCACGTTTAGAGGCCCTCTCATTGGCTTTCGAGCACAAAGCAGTGGCACGTTTTGAAGACATTTTCCTTTTTTTAAAATCTCCACAGAGCTTGTGGATGTATAATTAGAGTTACATTTTGATGACCTTTTCTCCAAGAGTAAGCTAATAAATGAAGGGGAAGTAGGTAACATAATTGAAATACCAGACAAAATTTCGGTAGTATGATGGCTCACAAAAGTTTGTGTGCCAGAGCTTTCACGTTCTGAAAACAAAATAAAAAAAACGTTCCTTTGCGGTCCAAATATTATATATGTAATTTATTAATAGCAAATCTTTTGATGTCCACGTGTGTGCGTGTTTTGTGTGCATTTATGTATATGTAGTTACCATCCTCTTTAAAATTAGTTTGGTCTATCTGTTTATCTACATGCACAAGTTTTCATTCTTTTCTCTCAAATAATGAGACATTTAGACAAATGACCTAACATTTCATTGCTGGTTATAACTGACAGTTTTCAGATGTTTCTTTTGTTAAAAAGACCGGTATTGTGGTGAAGGAATGCAGTGGAGGCACTTTCTTGAATCCGACATTGGTGTTTCTATGGTTACGTTGAATCAAATAGAAATATCTAAGCTTAAAGACTTTCCAAATTGTGTGGGTTTAGCTATACCAAATGCAGTACATTTTATTGTGCATTTTCTGTCAAGATGCTGATGCTAGGATTTGGGTGTGTGTGTATGCGTGTGTGTGTGTGTATGTGTGTGCGTGCGTGGGTGGGTGTTTGTGTGTGTGTGTGTGGATGTGTGTGTGCGTGCGTGGGTGGGTGTTTGTGTGTGTGTGGATGTGTGCGTGCGTGCGTGCGTGTGTGTGTGTGTGTGTGTGTGTGTGTATGTGTTTGTCGTGCTATTCTTGTGTCAATAAGTGCACTATATAAACCTTAACTAAATCATATATGGTGTTCTTTGTCTGATATATATGTATATTTGTGTGGAACAAACAGGGCTTGGTTCACAGGAAGAAAAACGAGCAAGTCTAATTTATTTGTCCCTCAATGGCTGTGACACCATTTTATCTGGACAGAATCTGAAATTCATGAGCTTGCTGAGCACAGCACAGGGCTGGTTTCAGTGTGCTGGTTTGTCTGCGCGGCAGTTTTGATTCAAAAAGGTCTCGTGAGAAGGTCACTCCAATCAGTGAAATATATTGAGGAAAACTGTAACTGCAGCAATCA
>JAOVYW010072802.1:0-10852 GCA_025775045.1 Hiodon tergisus
AAATGACTGCATCTGCTGTATCTACACACTAAATGACTGCATCTGCTGTATCTACACACTAAATGAACGCTGATTGATTAAGTTACGGGTGGCCACTGGAAGCAGCCCGGGGGAAAGAAGGATACAATGTCTTTGAATTCCAAGTGAGGGAACCTTTTCTTCAGCTGGGCTGCCCGTCGAAGAGAGCTGGTGCCAATCACACTGGTGCACCAAGGCCGTAAACAAACAGAGGTTTAGTTTGGAAATATCCCATTCAATCATTCTCTCAGAAAAAAACTTCAGTAAAGCAGATCTTTAACAATGACCCAGTTTCTCCCTTTTCTATAGTTGCTGTACTTATCTTCCACGCGTTTCTGTCTCATACCTCTTGTCTGGTAGCGTGTCAAGAGATTTCCCCGCGTGCTTAGGGTGCAGAACCACCGCGTCATACGGACTTTCGCGCCTACAGAGCAAAGCCGTGGGAAAAAAATTGAAATGCAGGCAGTAAAACCATTTTAAAGTTAGCATTAAGTAACCATCCATAAACCAGCATTTTGTGGGTTTCCTCGAGAATTCCTTCTTGTTTCTTCCAACTTTCCAAAGCCTTGTGTGTTAGCACGTTAGCGCGTGGCTAAGTCCGTCTATCCAGCGATGGAGAGGTGTCCCTCTGCCGGGTTTGCACCGGGAACCTGACTAGCAGGGCGCCACGGAAGGCGTATGACTGAGAGCCCCACAGAAGACAACGGGGCCACCAGGCTGAGACACTCACTCAAGCACTGCTCCAATGGTGAAGCCCAGCGGCAGGGTGGTGGGCAAGTCTTTCAAAGAATGGACCACCAAGTCTACCCTGAGGGACACGAAGAATCGGCAGCAGGATCAAGATCACACACCCCGAAACACCAAAACGCTTTACATTACAGCACGTTAAAGACAGAAAACAGAAACCTTTAAAACACGGCTAAGTCGCGGCCTATACATCGCTCCTGTACAGTAGCACAAAACCTACTAGTGTCCAGTGTTGGGATCCCAGAGAAAGGTGTCTGCGAGATAAAGTTAATAAAGACACACTAAACATCAAACTTACTCATTCCTCTCCAAAGCATTCTCCAGCTCCTTGGTGAAAAGGCTTTTTTCCCCTATCTGAAATACGCATATCCATGACAGACATAAATTCATCAGATTTTTTATGTCACATGAGCACAAGACGTACATGACAGGTTGCTTAGTCAGTCCTGTTGCACAATACATTTATTTTAAGGAGTATTTGGACGGGAACAGAAACTCACTTTGGATAGAGCTGTGTCCAGGATGGTATCTCCTATTGTTGACATGGCAACTATTTCAAATGGAACAGCTATTACCAACGATGAAACACTCAAGATATTAATTTCAGTTATATACATTCCGGACCACACAGCCTTCTCATAGAACTAATCTGCTCCTTAGCCTTAGCAGATTAAAATTAAACAAGAAATAGTCCAATAACTGCTGGGCAGATGTCTTTGACCTCTTCACACAGACAGCAAGCATGACAGCATAGTCAGTCACCCACATGGCAAAGAGCCCAGAAGATTCAGCACCCTTAACATCATCCTAAAAGAGAGACTTCCGCTTCCTAGCAACAAGAGGGAGTGGTGTTAACTGGAACTGCAGGTTACATCAACTGAGTCATCATTGAGAAACAACCCCCCAATACTTAGCGGTCTCTTTTTCACTCTCGCATGTCCAGCGTACAAACTACATGAGCACAAAACCAAGTGGGTTTACGTGTGCCGCAGTGGTTCTTACCAATTTCAATGTGGACATGAGGATAGAGGCTCTTTAGTTTCTCCGCCACGCTGTCTGTCTGGATACGAGCAAGCTGCAGTGACACAGGAGACACAAAAAACATTAAATGACAATGATCCAGATAAGCCAATATACACAACTGAATTTCACACAGTGTCCCCATTCTAAATCAGAGATAAGACTTCATTGTGCACAAAATATATAACAAACAAACAAACATAAAGGAAATACATTTAAATTGTGTCTATAGTTTATTCTATAACGCTTGGACAGTACATCCAAAGCGCAACTAAAAAAATGTCATCGGTTTATAAAAATTAAATAAAATAAACATTCTAAATTGGAAGATGTGTCCAAACAGAACCAGGTGATGCAATATCTTTAAACACATAGATATGATTTAGTGTTTGAATTATGGAATGTGGTTAAAAAAACACATCTGACTTCACAGTGGGGTGGAGTGTTATCTGATAACAATTCCATGGAACTCCCTGTAGCGCCATTCTGAAACTATCTGGTGTGCCCATCATACAACCCAGTACGCACTTTAAAGGAGAAGTGAAGTGACCAGGGTTTCCCCGAGTACTGGGATTGACGAATAAAGCGCATTTCCTTACAACTTTCATTTCACTTTAATGTAATTGTAGGAAGTAAATGATGTAAATGATGACTGAATTTTTTTTCTTTTCTTAGAAAATAATAAATAATATATGATAATGACCTTAAGTGTTAATTCCCCACACCTTCTCATAGGCTAAATTTCTCTGGTCGTTAAACCCCGTTTCTCAACAGTACTCCTTCCAACACCGTGCACCGTCACTTACCTGGCTCTTTCTGGTTCCGATCCGAATTACCCGACTGTCCTTTCCACTCCCCTCCTATAAAGAAACAAACTTAAATGAACCGCCGCGGTTAAGTGCAGCCGGCGCGAGGGTGGCAGGGAGAGACTGGATGTGCGAGAAACCCAACAGAACCCGTCTTACCCTTATGTATTTATAAGGTCCATCCATGGTTCCCTTTTAGATGGCTGCTCGGTTACACTGCCCGCGCGCTTAGTCTAAACGGGCCGCGGTGAATGCCTGCTGCGTGTGTGCGTGTGTGTGTAGAACAGCAGAGTGGCCAGTTGTAGATAGAGCAGTGTCTTATACACCACTCAACCCCCCCACCCCCATTGCTCTGGCCTCCACAGATAAGGGAGGAGTGCCAATTCACAGTGTCCGTTAGGGAGGTCGGGGTGGGGCTGCCAAGCACATTTTTATTTTTTTTTAAATATCTGTGCCATGAGGGTCGGGAAGAGAGCGTAACGCGGGGTTACCGGACACATTTCTGCACCGAGTGGAATTCGGCCACCATCTTTAATGCAGGTTTCCGGAAAATTTTACACAACCTCTATGGTTCTATGGTGAAATCGCATAGGCCAAATAGGAGCTGTCCAGGGCTGAAATACCTTTAATACTTATTAAAATGATTCAGTCATTTGTAGTCCTTCTGTTTCCAGCCTCGAAATATGAAGAGTATGATCGTCTAACTGAGAAAATCCAAATCACTCACTTTTTGTAGCATCAATATTACTAATCATTCTTCAACCTTGAGAGATATTATACTAAATACCCTTACAACCATTAGCCAAAATTTTATTTATAACAATTTATGAAAATGTATCGCTTTTATTTAGCAAACCGTTTACAGTACCTTAAAACTATTATAAGATGATAACGTTACAGCTAATACAACTTTCCATTCATACCAATATACTCAAGCTCGGCGAGTTTTCCCGTATCTACTAAAAGTGAACTTCATCTCAAAAGTAAAATATTGCGAAATATGTCCACGATCTAGCAGAGCAAAACATCACAATTCATTAACAGGGTTCCAATCCACGTCCATTCTTTTGGATAGAATTAGTTAACCAAAAATATATCTTTTTACCAAACTTATGTAAAATACGGTGGGGTGCCGTTTAATTCATACAAATGTGACTACAATAAGGTAGTCTTTAAAAGAAAGGATGCCCACCTACGGAGTAAACTGACCCAAAATAACGACAAACTTGAGTAAATGAAAAAAAAAGTTAAGACAACAAGACATTTTTTGCGTACCATAGTTTCTAAAGCAATTATTTTAGTAACGAAATGTATCCACGGGTACCTGTCTGGCTAACCAGCCATCTGACATTTCAACGCTTCAAAAGCCGTTCATAGGCAGCATCTATATCGATTGTACAAGAAACCATGATTGACGTATAAAAAAATAAAAAAAAAGCTAGCGCTTCACGGTCGTTCAATGCAATGGGTCTGAGGACCATGTGAGGACACACCACTCACCTGTTGGCTAGCGGCTACCGACATCTCGCTGTGTTCGTAAGACGCCAGCAGCGAAAACAGAAAGCTTTGCAGTAACCGTAAGGGTTAGGCGATCCCGTTTGTCATAACTGGGAAATGTTTGTTCGGTTTCCGTCTTTACTGTCAATGAAGCAGATTGAATGAAAATGATTCCCGGCCGCCTTCCTCCTTGACCCCCACTCCAGGCAATGTCACTTCCGTCTACTAAAAAACCCCGCTGCCAAACAGCGCATGCGAATGAGGGAAGACACGAGAGTTGAAAGGACCGCGTTAGAAACTCGCTCCGGGGTGTCAAATTGGTGCCGAAGGACAACACATGGATTAATCTGAATACGTAGTGCATTTCTTGCACCTACGTTTAAATAATTTGTCCCTTCCTAACAATTCAACCCCGTTTAATCATCGTTGCAAAGCCGTCAGCCTTGCGCTGGTTCGAGGAGTGAGTTTTGAAGTTAATCAATCAATTAAAGTGGTGTATTTTTACTAAGATCATTAGTCATTTTTGTTTTATGTATCATTCTCACTAGACATGCCTCCAATAATTTGGATAAAGTGCTTTATTATACGTAAACCAACCTTGATTACCCTTCCAACAAAAATCTCCCATATAACAAATGTACACTTTCTTTTTTCCAAGAATAGGACTGACGTTTAACTCGCTTTTTATCGTTCATCCTTCCATATTATAATTCCGAGATATGTCGCTGTGTCGCGTCCTGCAAATGATAATCACTGTAAACAACACTGGCTTCTATCCCTCAAAAAAACATTAGTTTTATCTTTAAATTTACATCATTTTAATTCCCTTCCTAGGGCTGAAAATTACCTTTTAAAATATGTTTTATATTAAGAGCCATAAATTGTGTGACCAGCGGGGGAAAATTGTGAAACGCGGCAGCCAGGTCTAATGCCATGATACCAGGTCCAATGTTAATTATTTGTGCTAATGCTAATATTCTGGATAGCTTTCAAAAAATATTCAACAAACCCTAATTGTATAGCGTTAAAACAGTATCAAATTCTCTCTAAAACCTATGAAAATAACAAAATTATTTTTTACATTAAATTATTTGTAAGATCAACTTGATTTTCTTGGTGTACCCTGCACAAATTCGGATTACTCTTCATAAATTGTATGACGTAGTCCTTGAACTGTTTTGAATAAAAGGCATTCGCTAGGAACGCAAGTGAGTAGTCTACGCTGCAGTCGGTGACGAGGTTCCGGTGCACACTCTTTCTTCAAGGCTGTTGTGTATGTTTTGTACGATAGCGACCGCTCTGGTGACTGTTGGGCGAACGCATGAACCAGTATTGGAGGCAAAATAATAACCAAACTTCTTGGTTTTGTTTTCTGTGTCACCACGTCCCCAAACATTAGTTCGCAAGTCCGTCCCATATCCAGCTTTCTGGCAAACCCCTGTTTTAATGCTCCTTGTTTGGCACAGAGTGCGGTTGTAGTCTCAGTCTTGAATCAGAGCCACTGCCAAGTGAACTGTTGGAACGGACGGGCAGCCAGGACCATGTCCTAGGGAAACTAACGTATTGATATTTATGTAAAATAGATGTTGACATCCTTTTTGTAATTCGAGTTATTATTAAAGTCCTGAGCTTGCTTGGGATCCAATAGACTATTCCGAGGAGCCCACCTTTGCCTCCTAGTAAACCTGAGAGGTGGCGTAGTTGTACTTGTTACAAATCAACATGCCTTTAGAATGAGTAATTATAGAAAATGAAAACTTTGTTTCTGAGTTAAACCGCAAAACGGCGCCCTCCTATGGAAGTCAATGTTTACAATTTTTTTTGCATGCAGCAGATTTTATGTTCGTTTACTGCACTGATATTTGACGCGCTGAATGGCCTGATAGTTACAGTACTTCCGGTTGAAGACGTGGCTATGTGCAACTGCCATATTGAAGCTATATTGTAGAGAGAACCAAATCGAAACGGCAAATAGATCGTTTTGAAAATACACGATAAAGGGCACTGATATTAAAAAGGACGGCCACGGTCGGTGATTTAACCGCATATAACGTCACTGACACGAACCAAAAATGGTGAGCATTTTGAAGTGTTGTTAAATGTTTTAAGATAACATGACTGCGTGCGTCTTTTCCTGCTAGCATCCGATTGTGTAGATTAATTATAGCAATTTTAAGTAGTACGAGCCGTAGTATAATGTTGAAAAGGTGGGCTAAGTTTTTGCTTTTGCTTTGTGTGTTTTGGTACAGCTATCGAGCTAATATGGCTATACTGTCTGGTCTGGTCTGGCGTTGCAAACTCTAAGCAATACCATCACTAGTGGAGTCAGTTTTACACAAATTATTTGTGTTTTACAGCCCCCCGTGTAGAATATCGATTGTTGGGACCCTTATGATCCAACCTTCTGTTTTTTTTTTGTGTGTGTGTGTGGCTGTGCTGATTTAGACAGTCCAGTGGTCTGGACTGGTCGTCTCGCATTAGTGTTTACGCGAAGCGAAAATAAGTCTATATTATTTAGGTTAAATTAAAGGAGGAAGTCTCAATGTACGTACGTTTCGTTTTTAACGTGCTATACATTTGCCTATACAGCTGTCAGCGACTAATATTTGCACGATAAAGTTTGGCAACTCGACAATCGCCATCATCGAATGTGTAATCATTTTTCATATTTATAAACTTACATTGCTATAGCAGTCTTAACTTGGCTAGCTTAGCTTCCTGAAACAATCAAGTACAGCTCTTTTACTCGCGATTGAGTACCACTAAAGTTAAGACGTTTTTCTCAGAATTAAATACCAAATTAATACTACACCGCTCTTTTTTCCTCAAGACAAAACGTTGTTACACTAAACCTATTTCGATAAATCTACGTATTCTTTTTAAAGAAACGAACGATCCCTGCAACCTCCACTAATGTGCAATGTCGCAATTATATTTTAATTCTTATAGGCTGCTGTTACTGTTACCCATCCGAGCAAGAAGTCCGGTGTTCTTACCACTTCCCTAGGCTTCGTTGACATTGTGTGGCTGGCAGGCCATGCTGTGAAATATAATCTTAGAAAATAAGAAAATAAAGAGATCTTTGCTTTCCGTCCAGGTGCTTCTGGCAGCCGCGGTGTGCTCCAAGGCGGGCAAGGCAATCGTGTCACGGCAGTTTGTGGAGATGACCCGGACACGCATCGAGGGACTCCTATCTGCCTTCCCCAAGCTGATGAACACCGGCAAGCAGCACACCTTCGTGGAGACGGAGAGCGTCCGCTATGTCTACCAGCCCTTGGAGAAGCTGTACGTGGTGCTCATCACTACCAAAAACAGCAACATCCTGGAGGATCTGGAGACGCTGAGGCTCTTCTCCCGTGTGGTATAAACCTTCCTCCCCTTCAGTCTCCTGCAGAAGCCCACTGTTAGACCGCTCTGTGTGTCAGTCACAGCCCCCCGTCAATTGCATGTCTTTAAATTGAGTGCTATTTAACACTGGACTAGGACAAGCTGCGTGATTGCTAGAAATTAACACACAAAAAAAGATCTTCCGGTCCGTTGGAATGTTCAAACTGTTTAGGAAGTAGAAGCGGGACTCTCAGTGGTGTAAGATGAGGTAAAATTTGGTGTTGGTCGAAATTCTTCTGAATACTTGAGATTTCTTGTGTGGAGTAAACTGAGATGTGATACGAGTCATAACGCCGATCCTTTCCGTGGTCATAACGCCGATCCTTTCCGTGGTCATAACGCGGATCCTTTCCGTGGTCATAAGGGTGAGTGCGGAATGAGGGAAGATCTTTGCAAAGAACGGTCTTTTTTGTCGTTGCAGATCCCCGAGTATTGTCGTGTGCTGGAGGAGGGGGAAATCTCAGAGCATTGCTTCGACCTCATCTTTGCCTTTGACGAGATAGTGGCGCTGGGTTACAGGGAAAATGTCAACCTGGCTCAGATACGCACCTTCACAGAGATGGACTCTCACGAGGAAAAGGTCTTCCGTGCAGTCAGAGAGGTGAGACGGCTTTACAGCGTCATTTTCACTCTCACAGGTCTTTTTCTCTGACACCACGTTCCTCTCATCTCAGACCCAGGAGCGCGAGGCGAAGGCTGAGATGAGACGGAAAGCCAAAGAGCTCCAGCAGGCACGGCGCGACGCAGAACGTTCCGGAAAGAAAGCTCCCGGTTTCGGCGGTTTCGGCAGTTCAGGAGCGGGCAGCACAAACTCGGCCATCATTACTGACACGCTCGTTGAGCCGGAGAAACCAAAGCTGGCTCCTTCAAACATCAGGTTTCTGTGCAGCTTTGCGGGTTTACAAGTGTTGCTTTGGCCTGACTAACCGTTCGTTAATGGGGATCCTTAAAGGGGGGGGTTTTGCACAGCCGTTCACCGTCTTCATGGGGCAGCAGTGTGGCCTTGTGCAGGGGTTCCCCTTTCTGTTCCTGTTGGGCCACTTTGTGTGTGGGTTTTTATTCCAGTTGTGTACTTCAGGACTTCAATTGGGGGAATTGTTTGTTGATTTAAGAATCTAGTTGTTCCTCAGAGTACTATAGTTGGTTGCTATTAAGAGAAATGGACTACCATGATGGAGGTTCTCCTGGAGCCGGTTTGGGCCCCCTGGTCCGGTGGTTAAGGCATCAGTCTTGTTGAGTTGCCTACTAAAACCGCTGAACGGAAATTGCTTTAGTATCCAGCCAAGTGTAAATTTGAAAGCCGTTAGACTTATGAGTCTCCTTGGAGGAGGGAGATGATGTTTCTTATATGGATGTATGTTAATATGTTGATTTGTGTCTCCCCCCAGACCAAGTGGCCCCAGTAAGGCCCTAAAGCTAGGCGCCCGGGGGAAAGAGGTAGATAACTTTGTTGACAAGCTGAAGTCTGAAGGTGAAAACATCCTGCCCAGTGCTGGGAAGAGGCCGTCAGAAGCTTCTAAATCTCTCCCTCCCCCCATCAACACCGAGAGGTACCAAAAGAAAAGATCTACTTTAAAATAAGTGTTTTTAAGGGCCTCGGAACATTGACGTGTCCTGGAGAATATTACTTGCAGCCTGTATGTCTAAGGATCCATACAGCCTCTTAATGTGGTGAAATTTCAAAATAACCCCCCCCCCCCCCATTTTTAATTGTTAAAAATTACATAAAGTATATTCCATAAAGACGTTTTACTCCTTATTTTGTGTTCAGAAAACCTGCTCCGATGAAAATCTTTGTAGCGTTGTTGTGTGCTTGGTCTCGGGAGGGATTCATTAGTAACCCATTGTAAATGCCCAATTTAAGTTGACACTTCTGCCCCATTTGAATCTGTGTGTTCCTCTATGTTATGGTCCTGCCCTCTCTTCTCCCCTAAGTGTGCACTTGAAGATTGAGGAGAAGATCTCCCTCACCTCTGGACGAGACGGGGGACTACAGAACATGGAGGTCGTGGGCATGATAACTCTGAGGGTGTCCGACGAAAAGTACGGCCGGGTCCGCCTCCACGTTAGCAACAACGACAAGAAAGGAGTCCAGCTACAGGTGTGTTCTGTTCTGGCTTGGGGATAAATAAATGGGCCCAAAGACTGGGCCATGAAAGCTGGTTACCCAGTATAAATGGGTTTTCTGCTTTGGAGTACGCTTTGTAAGAGTTCATTTCGGCAGCATTTAGTGTCGGTGATAGGTGTTCTCCGACAGCCGTGCGCTGCTGTTCCTCTGCACCAAACAGCCGTTTTTATGGATGGGGGGAATATGCTAGTTGTAGAACTGACGGATTACTGTATCTGGTACTGAGGGAGGTGTTCATTCCATTATTCCTCTTAGGCATGTCTTTTGCTCTCACACAGTTATAGCGATAGAATCAAATGAATTATTACCTAATAAAATGTCCGTTTAGTCATAGCTAGGTTTTTAATGAAAACGCTACAGTGAAATGAATCCGTGATGGTACTGTAATAATCCCAGCTGCTGAAAAGGCTACGACAGACATGCCGTAATATGCCCTTCTTATCTTGATTGGCAGCTTAAAGGGATCAGTCGGTGATGATTATAAAGTGATTTATAGTTTGAGTTCCTTTTCGTTCTCTAGCCTTGTCAGAAGAAGGGAGAGGTTGTGTGTGTGTGCGCGTGCACATGAGGTAATTACACGTTTAGGCATTATTTAGCATGACTAGATATATGTTTATATATTATATTATTATATATTAAGTGTAGGATTGTTTGCAATCTTTCACTACTTAAATGTGAGAATTTTTGTCAAGAAGGATCTTTTTGTTCATCAACAAAGAAGTAAATTGTAAATTGTTGTGTTTTAGCTAATTTATTTATTTTCTACTTGTGTTTATTTGTAGACCCACACCCTCAAGCATATTGTGGCTTGTAAATGGATTGTGTATAGTAAAGTATATAATAAAGTATATAGTATGGTGTGTTCTCTTATTCCCAGTGAGCATTGGATTTAACAAAACTCCTTAACGTTGTGGAGCCTAAAGCAATTGGTGGTGTTTTTACCATGTGGAATTGTCTACTGGAAGTTTTTTGCCTACCGATACGGTACAGTTTGTTGTTTTCTTGTTTTTCGTTTCGTTCATGCGAGAAGACCCACCCCAACGTGGATAAGAAACTCTTCACTGCTGAGTCTTTGATTGGTCTGAAGAACTCGGATAAGTCCTTCCCGCTCAACAACGACGTGGGTGTACTGAAGTGGAGGCTACAAAGCACGGACGAGTCCCTCATACCGCTCACCAGTGAGTTTTCTGCTCTTGTGCTTTTCACTGTTGTTTCACCAGTGACTTTTCTGCTCTTGTGCTTTTCACTG
>JAOVYW010072824.1:0-11157 GCA_025775045.1 Hiodon tergisus
CCCGGCAGCCCCCGCGGGAATGGCTAACACCCATTGGTTGGGGAAATAAACACACATAGCCATCCCCGCTACAATACATTTTAATTTGTTGCAATGCAATTGGATTTCACGGAAAGTGTATCACAGCCTTCGTTGGAACCATAGACTTTGATTGTATTTAGGGGGACTGGGGTCTTATCAACATTTTAATCTCTGCTCTGTTATGTATCGTTTCATTGATTATGATTATTGGTTGGTCTATCTTCCAAATTATTAACTTATTATAGCTGTAGATAATCTAGTGTTAGAGTGCACTTGAAATAAAATAGTTAATTGAGGCTTTTCCACAATGTGATTTTAGAAAAGAACCGATTATCAATCGATTTTTTTAAAAACTGCGGATGAAATTGGTTTCTTATTTCGCCAGCTTCTTATTCACCTCTAGTTTCTTTTTCCGCACTAGTCCGTTATTCAGCTCTGCAGTGTAGCCCAGTACCATAAATGCTGCACGTTCAAAAATGATTTTAAATTGTGTTGTGTCACTTATTCCTCTGCACGATTTCAAAGAGGGACGTTGGCTCTTGAAGGTCTAGTTTTGCTTTCGCCGGCCCAATGTGGATTTATATGGTAAATTAGCAGAAAAACTAGCATGTATTTACTGATGAACCAGCAGCTTATCCACATGAATTTAACACAAATGCTTCATTAATAAGTTTTAAATTTCAAGTTTTAAATTTATCTGCATAAATATTAAGAGTGACATGTCCTCTTCAAGGTCCATATAGCACGCCGAAGTGCTTGGTTCGGTAAAACACACTTCCAGGTTCTCCGGCTTCTTGCCATAATCAGAAAATAAACAATAATCGCTCTTCAGGGATCCCCCTCACAGGTTCACCCCAAACACAACAGACTAAAATAACAAACTAAACAAAATACTGAACAAAAGTAAACCTAAACGAAGAGAAAACTCTTTCTTCCGCCTTGTTCACCTTCTCTTCTTGTGCCGCTCTGACCGCCGTTCTCCCGCCCGGCTCCTCTCCCAACTCCAGCACCTACTGACGGATCACAGGTCGTTAAATGCTGTTTGCAATTAGCATGATCCTCAGCAGGTGCTGATGGGCGTGCCCGGACCTCTCCTGTGCGTGTACTCGAGACGGACGCGTGGCTCATAGCTCCCCCACCAGAACGAACCAAGGGCTCGTTCGGTACCACAGCCCCCGGCTGGGGAACCACCCGGTACCGAAAAGGCTGCAGCGCGAGGTACCACCGGGTGATCCTAGAATTGGTGTCCTTCATCCTGTGTAGCCACTGGAGGGGAGCATGGTCAGTGACCAAGAGAAACCGGCGACACTGGAGATAGAACCGCAGGGTCAGGACAGCCCACTTGATGGCAAGACATTCCCATTCAATGGTGCTAAACCGACCCTCCCTGGGGGTGAGCTTCCTGCTGATATAGATGACCGGATGCTCCACCCCGTCCACCTCCTGGGTCAGCACGGCTCCCACGCCACACTCCGACGCGTCCGTCTGCAAGATAAAGTCTTTGGAGAAGTCGGGGTTAACAAGCACAGGTCCCCCGCACAGAGCAACTTTAATAGCCACGAACACCGTCTGGCACTGCTCCATCCACTGGACCGGGTCTGGACTCCCCTTTTTTGTGAGATCCGTCAACGGGCAGGCCAGGTCAGCAAAATTGGGAATGAATCGTCGATAGTACCCAGCCAACCCGAGGAAAGATCTCACCTGTTTTTTCGACTTAGGTGGGGGACAGACGGAAACGGCCGCCGTTTTGTCGATAAAAGGCCGAATACGGCCCCCACCTAAGAGGAAGCCCAGATACCGTACCTCCCTCCGCCCAATCGCACACATTTACCTGGGTTTGCCATGAGACCAGCCCCATGCAAAGCACCCAGGACCGCCCGCAAGTGGCACACATGCTGCTCCCAATCATTACTATAAATGACAATGTCATCGAGGTAGGCGGCGGCATACTCCCAGTGCAGCCGGAGTACTCGGTCCATGAGCCTCTGGAAGTTGGCTGGTGCTCCGTGAAGCCCAAAAGGCAAAGTGACAAATTGGTACAAACCAATCGGAGTGGAGAAAGCCGTTTTTTCCTTGGACATCGGAGACAGGGGAATCTGCCAATAGCCCTTGGTCAATCCAATTTTGTATAAAAGCAAACAATGCCCAGCTGATCCAACAACAAAGGCATCAAACTTCGACACTGCATATACCTTCTTGTAATCAACACAGAATCTCACCGACCCATCTGGTTTAGGAACCAACATCACCAGACTGCACCAATCGCTATAGGATTTTTCTATTACCTCCATTTTCAGTATTTTCTCAGTTTCTTCCCACAGGAAAGCTGGGGGCCAAACCACTATACTCGGTGGTGAATATATATAGTGTTCGACCATAGTCGTATGGCCCGACAGAGGGGAAAACACATCTGCAAATTCACGCACCAGTCGATGGACCTCTTTGCTTTGGGCCGGGTACTGCTGGTTGGCTAAAGAAACCGGACAAAGAGTTAGCCTCAAGACTTAAATCGTCATCTCAGGCCTCTGGTGCAGCCCAGAGGACTGAATCATCAGTGTGCCATAATTTAAACAGATTAAGATTGTAGATTTGTCAAGCTCCACGTCAGTCAGTGCATTCAACCTTGTAATCTACATCCCCCATGCGCCGTGTGACCTCAAAGGGTCCTTGAGTAAGACGAGAACTTTATCGCTTGGGTCGAATGAATAAATGTTTACGAGCTAGCCATCCCAAAGAGCAGGTCAAATGGTTAAGGGGTAAGTTTATCTTTAACCACTCGCTGCAGGGCTATGGTTTAGCCAATTAGTACCGTATATATACCAACCAAGTTTGTTTAGGTTTTCATGAATGGTTTTCAAACCAGCAGGAATAAACTAATTGTTAAATAAGTAAGAATGAACAAAACAATTTTGATACGCAGTTAACATCAGTAAAATAAAACAAAGGTTATATAATCTGTGTTAAGAGGTTAAACTGCTAAATTAGATAGTATATAGTATTTATGGATTGTATATTGATATCTCCTAATTTAGGACCCCTAATTAATATTTATATATTTGAAATCATTAAACATACACGAATATTTAACAGACTTACAAAGTTATATTTACCGTTATTCCTTTGAGTGATGGATGTATACATACAAACACAAAGAACAACTAAGAGTGTTCCCCATAAAAGTTTGACATAACATAACATTGACAGGTTAGTTTGGGGACTAATTCTTACAAGTATGTGTTTCGGTTTTGAACATGATAACACTGATACGTTATCTCTTTTCAGCATTTGTCTTATACCTGCTCTCAGTCATTCTCAATAGACTAAGCTCAGTTTTGTATTGCGCTTGAACCCTGAAACAACAGCACTTGCGTATGTCACTCTGGATTAGAGCGTCTGCTAAATAACTAAAATGTAAAATGTTGAAATTGTTACTGGTTGTTTTACCTTACTTCCTGTACAGAAAAATAGAGCAGAAAAACAAAATGTCTGGCCCGTTTCAACTATTAGGGTAGGATTCCCGACATGTACACATCTGAGATTCTTAAGACTACTTGTGCAGTACACAGGAACACAAGTTCCAGGCATCAACTTGCTCAACATCAGTTCAATACATTAGTTGCAGCTCTTTGAATTCTTGAAATCATTAAACCTTTTTTCAGTCTACAATTATTAAATGGTTTGGATAAAATTTCTCGATTACAACAAACAGAATTGATGGCAAAATTGCTGTGTGCGAGCAAAAATTATTTATTTTTAAGGATGTAAAGAGTATCTGTGACAGGTGCATTTGGAGGGAGAAGAATGAGGCAAATGAAGCATTGCAGGAGGTGGAGACAGATGATTTAGGCCCAAATGCTGTATATTGCATGTGGGTTATTGGGTGTGACCGAATTGATAGATTGAATTGTCAACATGAAATGTCTCTTTAGTAACAGCATTCCCTTTCCAACAGACAAAACAAGTGTGCCCAAACCGATTCCCACTTTCTTTACGTTTGAAAGACAGAGCTGGATAGACAGACTGAGTAAGATAGTGAGATGTAGCCAGTGTGCTCAACTGGTAAAATGTTCTCCTCCCCTCTCCACTGTTGATTAATGTCTTCCTGACTATTTGCCTACAGTTCACTTCTCAGGTTTCTCTTTTGTCAGTGAAGTTAATCAGTTGCCCATCCATCAGTTCTGTACATTTATGGCCTGATGCCACGCACTCATTGTAATGTATCTGATGCTGAATCAACGTCTGGAGACTTTAAGATCATGCTGTCAATGCAGAAAAAAGCAAATAAAAAATCATAATTTTTTCATTTAACTGTCGCTGTTTCGCAAAGAAATACCTTAAGTTTTAACCAAGGCATTGATATAGTAAGCAAGTACCTAGCTCAATATGCCCTGAAACAATTGGTCCCGGAGAAAGATTTTCTCCAAAATCATCCCTGTTACATTTTGTCACCAGGATAATTTTCCCCGGGACAATTGGTTCCAGGAACCATTATGTGACAATACAAGCTTACGAAATTGTAACCACGTGAAGGAGGGTGAACTGTAGCCACAAAGGAATCCACCTGGTCAGCAACAATGTTCAAACATCCTGTGGTGTTCAAACATTGCTCAGTTGATATTAAGAGACCTAATGTGTGCCAGGAAAATATCCCCTACACCATTACACCACTAACACCAGCCTGCACCTTTGATGTCAGGCAGGATGGGTCCTCATGCTACTTACGTCAAATCTTCCATCAGCATGACACAACAGGAATTGATTAGACCAGGAGATTGTTTTGAGCTCCTCAATTGCCCAGTGTTGATGATCGTGTGTCCCCATTGCTTCTTGTTTTTAGCTGATAGGAGTGGAACTTGGTGTGGTTGTCTGCTGCAATAGTCCATCCGGGCCAACAAGTTGTCAGTTCTGAGTTGCTGCACACCACTGTTGTATTGCCACGTTATTAGAGTGTTTGTGGACCACCTGTTAGCTTGCACAATTTTTGCCATTCACTTTCAACCTCCTTCACCAACGAACCACGTCCATCCACAGGAGTAGTGTTTGTAGGCTTGCTTTACACTTATAGCACCATCGATCAAATCAGCCCTAATATGTTTAATTGGTTCAAAACGGGTACCCCATTAAAGTAAAAACCTCCCTCAGATGATTAACAACCTTTAAAAAGTGTTGAAATTGTAAGATCATTTGACGAACAGCTAAATTAATTAAAGAATTGACAAATTAATTAATTAATTAATTAATATACAAATCAACAAATTATTTTTATAAATTGACAAATTAATTTAAGAATATAATATTTTATTTTTATTTATATCAAATATAATGCTCCATAGTTGCAAGCTGGGTTTTTTTTCCTGACATGGAGATTTGTGTAAGTATTATTATATCAATATAACTTCATATGTATTGCCAAACTGTTTTGCAGTACTTCAAACGTCCTCATTTCTTACCTATTACTTACACATACAGCTGTAAAGGTTCCCTGCATAACAGGGGTGAGAACCACTGATCAACTACCTCTGGGGCCTAATCAAAAACTTTGGAAACCCTCTAATCGCACTTTCCTTTTCCTCAGTTAATAAAGCAGTGGAGTGCTAATTTGAAGTTTGCACAGGTGCCCTCGCTTCACTTACTTTCCCTCATGAGGAGTTGGTGGGCTTTTAAAATAAGCGAGCTAATGAAGATCGGTCAGAAGTTCCAGATATGCCTATCAGCTGGTGTTTATCAGTCTTATCAGCCTTGGTCTTTCATCTCCTCAAAGGGAATATTGTTGTTTGTAGAGAGAACTTTGCACAAACTGCATTTGCTGGACTAAGAGGCAACCTCTCACAGAGTGACTTAATTATATGTCAAGATAGGGACGCTTCTAAGAGCTTCTGATGGTAAATACGATATCGCATGACAAAGGAAGTGGTATTAGCATCAATTTGGCCTGATCTTTATCATTTAGTCGTGCTTTCACTTCTGTATTTTAACAAGCCGTCTTAGCTCTAAAGCTCTAAGATTGCTTGGATATGTATCAGGTGTACCCATACATTTCTTGGCCTCCCTTAACCTAATTTTCTTTTTTGTCGGAGAGCACTAAAATCCATTTTTATTTTCTCATTCCTTATTCTAGCGTCATTATTTGAATCAAAGCTTGTTTCGAGACTTCTATTGGCTTTGTCTCAAAATAACTTCAGAAGAATCTTACAATACATGCCAAGAATGTAATCAAAAAGCTTTGCTAATAGAAACCTGTGTTAAAATTCCTGAGTAGTTCAGATGGAAGGTTATTATCCCCTTTACATTTCTATCTATATGAAAATAATGTTGTTTTTTTTGATTTGGTGATTTTAAGTTGGTGCCATCCAAAGGAGTACATAGGTTGTCCTGTTCATCTCAGTGAAGCAAAATGACTCAGACTGCATTTCCTTTCCTTTTTGTTTAGTTTGCATAATAGTACTGGTGAAACCTGGTCTGCAGACTCCCTTCAGTCATAGTTTTATGTACAATATTGCGTGTCATCTACTTCCATATCTACACCCTGTTCAGCTAATAACACCATGGCTTTTTAATTGTAATATCACAAGACCTGACATTACTGTACAAGATTGCTTTATTTCTAACAATGTTACTTTCTAATATCACTGATAAGTTGTAAGGCGGCATGGAGACACTGCTTTTCTGACGAGTCATTTTTGGTTACCATCAAGTCATTTCTTACCCCTCCCATGGATTCACCCACATTCTGCTTTTTGAATATCACTGCTTGGTTTTTATTAATGTTCATTCTTCTCAGTCCAGTGGTATTGCTGCCCTTTCTGTTCCTTAACTTTTTGCCCAAGGGCTTTTTGACTTGTCTGCTCGTTTAGTCTGAGGGTTTCTGATCACTGAATCTCATTATTGCTCTCTTGTTCCAGAAATGCTAACATTCTTATGTCTCAACCAGTTTCCCTGCCCATTCTGTAGCCCATCAGTAGCCCAAAGCATAAGAAACCTAATCGGGTCTGAAAACTGTTGGAAGCAAACTGTAATTAACCTATGATAACACTTGCCATATTGAAAACAATGTGAACGGATAAGCAGAGAGTGAAGCACAGAGAGAGAGAGAGAGAGTTTTATTCTCATAAATTAACGATGCACATATGGCGGAGGAGGTGTGAGGTGGAGGATCTGGAGCTCACCCTGTTCCCGTCTGGTGTGTTGGCTCAGGGAGTGCCAGTGGAACGGGGCACTCTTCATGCAGTCTGGTGCGTTGCCATTGAGAAAACTCCCGTCTGTTTTGTCTCATTACCTACTGAGCGTGGTTTAACTCCTAAGGGATGCCAGCGGCCTCTCTCTCTCTCTCTCTGACACAAGAAGCCCCTCTCTTTAAGGACTTGAGCCAGGCTTTGCCGCATTATACACAGTGCCACCCATTCTTCCTATTTAATTGAGCTATATAAGAAAGTGAAGATTATATTGTATTGCAGTGCTCTGAATTAAGTATAATATATCATACATACTGTATATAATGTTTACTTTGAAACATGGAAACAACATCTTAGTGCTGTATATGCCTATTATGGCATTTTTGACTGAGCCCATCTACTGGAGAGTAGCTATACTGTCTGTGATTGTGGCTGTGGCAGTCATTGGTTAGAAATGCTGGAAGCCTGGACAACACTTTATTTTTCATCTAATGATTTGTTTTACATTTTTATTCCTTTTACCCACATGGTATATAGCATAACTATGTGTTTAAAATGGCTTATTGATTAGTGCAGCAGCAAGTGATTTGGGACTTTCTGAATGAACGATTCGTTTGGAATCTCAGATTCACTGACTCAAATATTTTGAATCTCTAATTCTCATTCAGTGAATCACTCCTTTGTATTATTTGGATTTATTCATTCAGTAATGGCCAGCTCTGGGAGGCCGTGCACTTTCAGCCTGTTAGTTGGTGCAATCTTTAAACAAACCACTCAAAGTCAAAGTTGCAGAACTGAACTGTAGTGGCATAAATCAGTTCATAATTTCAAAGCAACATCACTGTTCCTTTTAAATTTTCACTGTTGCTTCAAATAAATCATGGTGATATAATTTGCATGGTCCCTTTGACATGACAAGTTTCGAGTGCAGGTTACTCATGAGTGCAGGTTACTTAATCATACGTTTGGTAAGGAATGCTGTGAGAAGATATGAGAGGATGCAGAATGAACAATAGTGATCCCAGTACACAACACCTGTACTGAGAAAATTTGGTATGATCATAGAACCTCTCCAGGACACGCCGTCAGACTAGTCTGCCATTGAACCGACTGTTTGTCAAGTTTAAATCAGCACAGCACGCTGCAGGTGAATTTTTTAAATCTTTTTCGTTTCATTTATTTTTTTTAAGTCAAAGAAGGACCACCTACAGAACTTATCTTGAAAACATAACAGTAGACATCGTAGAGAAACACAGACAAACAATAAGAGAGCTGTGAAACTATTCACCATCCAAAAAAAGAGCAGCATTCTCCTAACTTTGTAACCAAGAGAAGCAGAAAGCTAGCTTACAGTGTGTATATTAAGTTTATCCTTGCTGCAGCCAATTACAATGTACGAGAGTATGACCTTTTTAGAGGAGGTTTTTACTGGCTACATTAAAATGATGCTTTGGTTGAAATCAGGGTATGCCAATGGATACTAACGCATTCCTCACCGTAAATATATTTACTAGAAATGCGGTTTTAATTAGCATTCATCACAGCGCCGGATGTTGCTCTTAACTGTCTAACTCTCATGTGCCAACGGAGACACGACTATCAACTTCTGGAAAAAAAAAAAGTACTCAGTCTGCTAAAGCTCATCCTCTCCCTGGGAGCTTGTCATTGAGAAGTCATTAGAGACCTTTTCAGCTGCAGAGAACGATTCAGGGAGTTAATTTAGTTTGCAGGCTTCTCTGAAGGTCATTGAAATGTCCAAACAGCATCTCTCAAATGACTGCAGGGATCTATTAGCAAGCTGTCTGCGATTTTATTAAGGAATTTGAAATTGGTGCATCTGTATGTTCATTAAGGAAACTTGAGCAATTGATTAAATGATTGAACTACAGGTGTCAGTGATGTGGTAGCTAATGGAGAGGAGTTGGGGCATGCCTGTCTGGCCTTATTTGTGTGTATTTTGCTAGTGTTCTTGTGTAGCAATGTCTCTTGTTGAACGTTTGTGTGCATATTTGTGTGTCCATTCATGTGTTTGTGGGCCATATTTCTATGTATCTGTATTAGAGTTTTAAATGTGTGCCAATAAAGGACCAACAAACAATAAACAGAAAGGCTGTTGCATGATGGGTAACTCCATCTCTCACTCTCCCAGGCAAAGGACCAGAAACAGTGTTCGCAGGACAGAAGTTGAATGACAATGAATGGCATGCAGTGAAGGTGGTGCGCCGTGGGAAGAGCCTGCAGCTCTCTGTGGACAATGTGACCGTGGAAGGTGATGGGATGACAGCCATTACAACCATATTGCTAGTTTGAGGCTACTGAGATATAACAGGGACAAATTCTAAATAATTGGAGATTTGTTTTCTATAGCATAATTTTTCCCGAAGGTTTAACGTTCTTGTTATCATCCAGCTGGACGTGCAATTGTATTATCAGAGTGAAAATATACCATGCACCATGTGATCTTCAAGTATTATGGATGTATATGCTTTGATAAAGAATTCAGATTTTTTTTTTTACTGGTAATATTTTCCAGTTTAATGATTAGGTTATTTCCTTTAATCAGTTTACCTAATGCGTTATCCACTTAAACACCTTATCGATTTTTCTTTAGGTCAAATGACGGGTGCCCACACGCAGTTGGAGCTGCACAACATCGAGACAGGCATCATGACTGAGCGACGCTTCATCTCGGTAGTCCCCTCTAACTTCATCGGACACCTCCAGGGGCTTTCCTTCAACGGGGTGCCCTACTTGGACCAGTGCAAGAATGGGGACATCTCCTACTGCGAGCTCAATGCTCGCTTTGGCATGCATCAGATCATCGCTGATCCCGTCACCTTTCGAAACAGGGGCAGCTACCTGGCACTGGCCACTTTGCAGGCCTACGCCACTATGCACCTGTTCTTCCAGTTCAAGACCACCACGTTGGATGGCTTGTTACTCTTTAACAGTGGAGATGGCAGCGACTTCATTGTGGTGGAACTGGTCAAAGGGTGAGAGTCAGCTCCCTGACGGTTTGTTTTGAGTATATCATAAATGTAATATATTGCATATTTTTTTCTATCCATGGGACATTAGGTGACATTAGCAAACTAGCTAGTTAAATTCTAAGAATAAACGCACAAAAATGTACTTAAAGTGGCCTATCTATCAGTGCATAAGTATTCACTTAGCCCATTCTAAACTTTAAGTTACGTTACGTTAATTAACTAGCTAGCTTGATTCCTTGCATTACGTTTATGGAGCCTGAATTTCATTTAGATATACATCAATTTTAGAAGCATCCGGGATTCTTCAACAGGCACGTAAAAGGCTTTGGGAAACACTGGGTTTGGAACAGTAAAAATTATAATTTTCACTGTATTTAATTCTGTATCGCAGGGGCTAATGATTTTGCTGAAATAAAATAGGTACTAGGTGCTGTTAAAATTAAAGAGCTAAGCTGAGAAATGTTTATCAAAGACCAATATTTGTTATTTCGGTCAATGATTCAGAATAAAACAAAATAAAGGAATGCTTCAGTTCATATTCACATGGTTTGAAATTGGTTTGGAAAGTACATTATGGCATCTTCAGATATAAAATAGTAGACTGTTGTTGTTGTTTTTAAATGTGCTATTTGCCAATCGATTTTTTTTATTTGAAAATAGGTTTTCATGCGGGTACCATTAGTTCTCTTTGTGACATTGGGTGGCACCAATGAGTGAAACATTTGCTGTCAATACACAATAAATATCTGTGCTGAAGTTAAATGAATAAATGAATTGCACAGTTAGTCTTCTCTGTCTCAATAAATCATTTCCTATAACGAGGGACAATGTAATCCTGTCAGCCCAAGGCCAACTGAAAGAATTGACTTTCATTCACAGTATTATTAGTTCAGAGAATAAAAATATATATTTCAGAATATTCTCATTTAAAATTAGAGGATGGGAGGTTTCATTCTTTCTACTTCTATATATCT
>JAOVYW010072824.1:18506-29979 GCA_025775045.1 Hiodon tergisus
CTCACTGAAGCCCTAAGACTGTGCTCTACAGAGGGAAAGAACAGTACACTTCTCACTGAAGTCCTAAGACTGTGCTCTACGGATAGAAAGAACATTACACTTCTCAATGAAGCCCAAAGGCTGTGCTCTATGGAGGGAAATAACAATACGCTCCTCGCTGCAGCCATAACTCAGGACATAACTCTCTGTCACCACAGCCTCCACCTGGGCCCTAAGGAAAAACAAAATCTTTTTGTTCTGCTTAACATTCTTCAGATTATTGCAGTCAAACTATTCAAATGTTTTTTCCGGGCAAGTGTGTTATAACAACCTTACGTAGACCTTTTTGAATGCAAAATATGAAGGCAAATTAATTACTATCAAATAATTTTATTATCACAGTATAGCTCACCTAATCATTTTTTTGTGGGTGTTAGGTCCTGAGCATGTCTCCAAAGTAACCAATGGGTATAATCCTAGGTTGTTTTTTGTTTGTTTTTTCACTTTTCTTCAGTGGTTGCATTTCCACTTATTTCAATATATCTTTGAGTAATTACAAGGGTTAATTTGCATACACAATCCTATTGGTTATCACAGGCTTGTTACGAAACATGCTATTGAAAGCTGATAATGATATTTGTCACAAGTTTAATGAAGGCCCAGAAACGTAATGGGGCAGTCAGCCGTTATTATGTTTTATTTTTATTTTTTATGAATAACCCTCATTGCCTGCTAATATGACTGTTGTAATGAATGCAGCACACATTTAAATTCACTGACTTTTGATATCAATGACACATTAAGGCTTCTATGAAAAGTGCCCTCATCTTCTAAGCATTCTTTTCTTTTTTAATCTCTGACCGACTTTGATGTTATGTAGTAATTTGTATTTACCAGTGGCAAACTGCTTTCTCCTTTTGCTCTTCATGACATCAAAAGATACATTTGTGTCTCTCTCGTCTCTTGGGGTAACTTCGCTGTGTGAACTAGCTGTAACTACTTGTACAATGAGAAGAAATGTTGAATGCAAAGCAAAATGTGAACATATTTTGCACAAAAACATCTTTACTGATGGGCAGGTTTTTTAAAATTTAATTTCCTGTGGAATTCTTCAAGTCACAAATTGCTGGTTTTACATGGAAAAAAATATGCATTTTGTAAAAACTAATATAAGTATATATAAGCATATATATTAACAAAAAATATCTGCTTTTTAATAATTCTGCGTTACTTTCCAGGTGCTCGAGCCAAAAATTTCAGAGAGGACTTTTGTGCTATATGGAAGATTTTCTCAAAAGTAAAAATATACTGGATTGATGCAAACATATATATTTTTTAATATAGACCTCTGATTCCAAAGAAAACACCTGCGACAACAAAAAACGATGTTGATTTATTATGAGTGCATGATTGGAACTTCTTAAGTTATTGTCAGAACCCCAGCTGCCTGGGTTTACCCCCACAGCTAGCACCTGCCAATACACCAGCACTGGACCATGGTCGCCATTTTAGCTTCTTTTCCACATCGCTCTTTGTTTTGCTGGAACTATTTCTGCATTCCTCTGGATAAGAGCTTCTGCTAAATAAATATAATGTTAAATGTGGAATGTGCAGTGAAGTTTTCACCCCAGTGAATTTGCTAAAATAAGCTAAAGCCTCATTAAACTATTTTCCATAATCCCTAAATTCCTTGTAAAGAGTGTTTTCTGGCATTATCATATTTCTATGCAAATAATATACAATTCAGCATTGAAACACTTATTACGCTTATAACTCAAACATCTCAAATGCAGGTGTATATTGTCCAGAATGAACATGACATGATATACCTTTAGTAAGACAGCTCTACCTCTCCCCCTCTCCTTAGCAGTTGCAGTGCTGGAAACAGTCTTTTTTAAGAAATAATTTTTATATACAGCGAGAAAGGATTTTTTTTTTTAATTTTCAGATTATCAAACCATGCTTTGTATTTCATAAAATACTTTTAAATACTTTTTAAATCTTACTTTTTGTGTGTATATATATATATATATATATATTTGGTCTTTAAACAAAAATTCCATTCCTGACGCATGTTGATTTTAATGCGTGAATGACCACATTGTGATTCCCAGCTTTTGTTTGATCTCTGAACTGTATTCATGGATTCCTCTTCTCCCTGGCTTTGCCACTGTACAAAAAGCATAAATTCCAAGCATAAATTCATTTCATAAGTAGGCAACAGGTTTTTTCTCTCTCTTTAAGTTGATTTTAGAATACAGTCATATTTTGACCAACATTTTTTTTTATTCAAGAGGAAGGAATAATAATACGGAAAGAGGAAGTGAAGATTATTTATGTTCCAGACTGCAGTAATCCACCTTTTTTTGTATCATTTAAAAGTTGGAAAAAACAACGTTTAAATTACAGCATGCACCAGCGGATTTACACGATTTACTATGCAATGTATTAGATAGCTTTTAACAGGTCTATGACGGCTACGTTTCACAGGAGAGCTCTACATCGGCGGTGTGGGGAAGAGCATGTACAATAGCCTGCCCAAACTCATCGCGTCCCGGGATGGCTACCAGGGCTGCCTGGCCTCGGTGGACCTCAATGGCAGACTACCGGACCTGATCGCAGATGCCCTCCACAGGGTGGGACAGGTGGAGCGGGGCTGTGACGGTGAGTGACTGTGGTGCACCACTGTCATAAAGGCCTCTAAATAAATGATAAAACAATGCCTACATAGACTGATTGTCATTAGTGTTATTTACTTTCTTACCAGAAACCTTTAGTAAGAGTGATATATATATACAGATGTTGTAGCATTCCTGGACGTACCTTGTCTGAAAATGATTGATCACAGGAGGGCAGAGATCCATTATGTGCATAACAATAATTAGCGTGAGAGCCTCAGTTACAGACCTCAGTTGCAAGTTGTAACAATGAATTATGTAATAACACCACATTATGTAATAACTTGACAAAATGTAACAAATTTTCACTTCATTATGTAATAACACCTGCATTTTGTAATAATCTGCCGCACTTTCTAATACACAGCTTGAACGCAATATGTAATAAATTTCCCTACATTTTGTAATAAATTATTACATATTGCGGTGGTTATTACAAAATGCGGGAGTAGCACTTTTTTATGATGAAAATGTAATAATAGGGTGCAATATGTAATAACCAACCAAAATGGATGTCTTAATCTGCGCACATGTTATATAATCTACTTACAGTGCAGAACACAAGAGATAATACTCCAAAAAATGTCCTTGATTCTAAATTTACCATAGCCAACAGACTTAAGCAGGGCCCAGGCCATCATCCACTTGTTATTTTTGCTGAATACCTCCCTTAGTCTCATTGCAAGACCACTACCGTGTCCAGCAGTTTTGTAGAGCCCTTATCATACTAATGACACTGTCATTGTTACAATCCAAGTCAAGGCTTTCAGCTAAAGATTCCCTGAGGTAAATTTGAGGATGGAACGGTGACGCATGGTCTCGAAAAAAGTTGAGAAACTCGGTTGGATACCCCAAGCATTGACATGTCTGCATCAAGCGTCAACTGCACGATAAATGACAGCAATTCTGTTGGCAGAATGGGCATGTCATGTTTTCCATCTCCATCATCTTCTTGGGGTTCATTCAGCAGGGCATCATCTTGTATGTAATACTTTCTAACAGGCCTGGTAGCTATTGCTAATTTCCTATAAAATGCATTGACATTTGTAAAATCAATAAACATTGACATTTGTAATCTTTTTTCTAAAAACTATTCCTATGAATGCATTCATATGATGTCAAACAGAGTGAAGGAAAACAACATTTTCCTGTCAGAAACTTTCTAAGACCAATATTATGTGCTAGGTTACCTAATGCTGTCATTGCTAACAAGCACATCGTTATAAGCATAAAGGTTTGAGCTTTTATCTCTAAACTTTTCATATTAGTTGAGATGCTACACTCTTGTTTTAAAAAAAAGTCTTGTTTTAAAGTCTTGTTTTACAGCAATGTTAGAACTACGAGATAGTAGCCAATATCCCTATTGGATGCTGAACAATGCTTGATTGTGATTGGTATAGCACACGCAGATAGAGTTCGTCAGCGTAGTCTCAGTGTGTGAAGTTCGCCTTCCTGCAAGACAGTCAACCTGCATGCCACCGGTATATTAAATAAATAGCACGTCGTCATCGGGGAATTAATATACGTACATACAAAACAAGACCCCCAACCTGCATGCCTGTTTCAGAGATGCACAACATAGTGACTAAAGGTTGCGTCATCAAGTTTAGCCTTGGCACTGGGCACTAGCTTTTATGTGGCTATTTAGACTAAGATCAGCATCAACTATAACGTCGGTCTAATTTTATATTTGGGAAGTTTAATTTAGCTTAATTAAAAAAAATATAACGTGTACAGATTTAGACCTACTAAAAAAGTGCTACTCCCACATTTTGTAATAACCACCTCAATATGTAATACATTTCTTACAAAATGCAGGGAAATTTATTACATATTGCGTTCAAGCTGTGTATTACAAAATGCGGGTGTCATTACATAATGAAGTGAGCATTTGTTACGTTTTGTGAGGGATATAAAATCTTGTGTTTACTTCAGCTCTCAGCATTCTAGGGGAATGTTAATAGTACACTGTGGTTGTTCCTGTTTTAACCATGGACATTTAAGACCTTGTATTAATTTTACCATGATCCTGTTATGGTCAATCCGAAACTATGTGATGATTCTCCTAAATTACAATCCAAGATTTGTTTGAGCGCTAAAGTAGTTGTATGGGGGGGTAGTATGGGTTAAGTTAGTAGCTGCAATGGTTATTTTCCTTTGTAACAAAGAAACCACAGGAGATTCAGCATTCGTAGCTGATGTGTGCCCATATGGGTGCTCACATATCTTTAGGTGAGGCTGCCTTTTATACTCGGCCTAAGCTGATTGTTTACCCAAGGTGTTTCCAGGTGTCCACATGCAAGTCATATTCGCCACTATCTGAGGTACTGATCCTACAGGGATTGTGATGCTGTCCATGGGTCTGATACCAGACAGAGCGATTGGTGGACCATTGCTGTCCAGGGTGCTGATACTACAGGGAGCAGTTGGTAGAGTGGTGCTGTCCGTGGGGCTGATACCACAGGGAGCAGTTGGTAGAGTAGTGCTTTTCGTGGTGCTGATACAACAGGGAGAAGTTGGTAGAATAGTGCTGTCCATGGTGCTGATACCACAGGGAGCAATTGGTAGAGTAGGGCTCTCTATGGTGCTGATCACTGTTAACTCGTTTTTGTCTCTGTCCTCTGAACCTTTGGTCTGTGCTAGTTTTAGAATATCTCCGAAGGGAATTGTTCTAGAGTGCCTCTTCGCATACTTATTGCCTTGAGGCTTGAAAGACATGACAATTCATATTACTGGCAGCTAACTAAAACTTAATTAAAATATTTTGAATGGAGCATTCAATTCTTTTTTTGCAGAAAACCTTACCATCTGGAATCATTTTGATAAATTACACTGAAATTGTCGCCTGTTTTCAGGTTATTTTTGTTAAACATAATTTATTAACAAACATTTTAATTGTGCTTAAAATCTGCTGCAGGTTGACAAAATATGCTGTCAATGTAGCTCCCTCCTTAGACTCCCCCTGAGTATCGCCCAGATGTCTCATCTCACTGTTTTCAGCGTACAGCTGTTCAATGTGCATTGTGATGTCGAGGCATTACAGGAGTCATGCTTGTTTCAAGGAGTTCTCAATGTTCTCCTTCAGGATTACTCCCCCTTTGGAAGATAACAGTCATCAGACTTGGCATCTTTTTGTTCAAGGGCGCATTCCGTTTCACCTTTCATCTAAAAAGGCTGCAAACATCGACTGCAAACATGTACGTTAGTAAAAATAGGACCCTGTTGGCATCTCCGTGGCACTGTGGTTATCCAGATTTGGATTAGCAGATAAATATCGCTCCATATCACATTATCAGATAGTGAACTGCAAATCCATTGTAGATAGTGTACACCTAATTATCTCGTATATTCATTTTTTTAAATGGACGATGTAACACGCTGTCCTGACCTGCCCCCAGGCCCAAGCACAACCTGTACAGAGGACTCGTGTTACCATCAGGGTGTGTGTCTCCAGCAATGGGAGGGCTTCTCCTGCGACTGCACCATGACGTCCTACAGAGGCTCTTTCTGCAATGACCGTGAGTAGCCCTGTTTTTGCTACTTTGCTATGGCCGGGAGCAACCCCCCTCCCTTCCCCCATCCGCAGGCGTGGTTTATTCCCTACTGGGGCCTTGCAGGCCAGTTACTCACAGTTTACAGGTGGAGCTTCCAATTATGCCAGGTTGATTCTAAAAACAAAAAAACAAAAGATAATTATATGAATTCATATTGTTATTGAAAGCAGAGCTTTTTAATCATTCACGCCCAGTGCATACCAAGTTCAGGCTTGTTTAAATTGAGAGATTTAAGAACAATTACATAATCCGGGGTTTAAAGGTATTTTTGTAAATTGCATTGTTACCCGGCCATTTCAAATAAGGGAGCACTGTGGGCTGTTGTGCAAGCTTGCAAATGTACAGTTATGCATATGAAATGCCTTCCTATATTTATCCTGTGAACATTAGAGGGGACATGGGTAGGATCACCATCTTTCACTGTATAGAGATTTAATGGTGACATTGCACTGGAGACATTCAGCACATTTTCATAAAAGTAGAGAAAGGTTTTATTCTTTGTTGTATTAATCAGAGAAAAAAGGTCTGCAGTAGAGCAAGAGCCATTTAGCTATTTAGCTTTTTTTGTGGGTTCGTTTATAATGTGACAAAAGCAAATTAATCCATTTTGAATCATTATTATAACCTCTCACATTTTGTGGCAGCTCAGATAATTGCTTCGTATTTACTAAATTAGCTTCTGTGCATTGCTGTTGTTCAAAGGCTCTTATTTGGATATAATGGCAAAAAGGTAGATTAAGATTTTACTTAGCGGAATGGTTATTTGTCGCAATGACACACTCTAAAAACAGAGGCCAGAGAGGAGGAGGTTGTGTCGGTTTTTTCAGTGAAAACAGCCCAGTAATTTAACTCTATATAATGCAATTCACATACAAATGTGAGGGGTAATGTTTCGTTTCCTGACATTAGCAGCGCATATGGTATGGATTGGACAGGTATTTGTCATCCATTAAAAGTATTTAAAAATGTATTAAAACACCCAAGGTCATAGAGCAAGACATCACAGCATATAAATCTCTCTTTCCTCAAACATTCCATCAACTTGGCTTCTCCTGGTGGTTGCATTTTTGAACGAAAGTTGGACCAGGTTTACCTTCATCCCAGCTGACAATACTTTGGTTGGCATTATCTTTCACCCCTGCCAATTACTCCTTGATTATTATATTCCTGATGATTGGTTCTTGGGATATCACTGTTGGTTTCGTCCGTTTTTTCTAAATAAACGCAAACATAACTTTGAAACAACAATTGCTTTTCTATACTGACTTCCAATGCAGTTATCTCAGATAAGCCAAATTACAGTGCAGAAAATAATGCATTGTGTGTCTTAATGCACATAGCAAGGACTGTGGCCCTACATCTTCAGGGAATGTTTTGGATCAGAATGACCCATTGTCCACGAGTGAATGCCGCTGCAGAATTGAAACATCAAGCTTTCTAGCATAAGCAATAGACAACCTTACTCGTAATAAAACAGCCATTAACTATCTCTGCAACCCTCTATGCACATGTTTACATTAAGTTAATAAGTGCTTGGATAAAGCAATAGCATTTAGCAATGTTACCCACATTGGAATGAATTGGGGGTGGGCTGGGGTTCATCACAACGTTTTCAATCCTTCCTAGAGCAGCTTTAACGACACCTGAGGAGTGACTCTCCCACTGGTTACTGCCTCCCTCACACTGTTTCCAGCTGCTGGCATTATTCCTTCTCGACCTCTGTCTAGCCTCTGTTTCTTTCCCATGCAATGGGAATCCTTTCTCCCTGGTGCACATCGGATTTCTAGCTTCAACCCCTTGGACAAAATACAGCTGCAGAGTCTTGGTAAAGTGCGGCTTAAGCACCGATACTTGTCATGCCGTAAGGGAGCGATGCCTTGCTGTTCGGCCGGATCAACTGGGCTTTCAGGCTCGACTCTCTCATGACTCCCTAGCCCCAGAAAGTGATGCGTTTGGGTAAAATGCTCAGCCTCGGACTTAAAGGATTCTTTACTTTACCAATTCTTTACTTTTCCTGTCTGTGGCATGCATGGGTTGCCGGGCCCAGGAGTAGCTGGAGACATGGACACAAAGGGAAGGTTTACAAGTTGCTTTTACGGTGGCGTTGCCCACCGTAAAAGCAAGCTTCCCTGGGCGTGTCCCAGGCGGAGTGCCACAGTGTTGCTTTACATTATGTGTGTAGAACTGAGTCATGTAGAACTGAGCCACTTCCTGGGCCTGTCCAGTAATCACATAACTATGATAGTTTATATTAATGTATATTGAACATTATAAAAAGCTTAAGACTTGTAAACATGCTTCGTTCCTGGTTGGTCAGGCTGTCCAAATTCATATTCCCACACTTGGATGCGGAATATAATATACAGGGTGGCTGTGCAGGGCTATGTCAGGAAGTTAGATGGTATCTTGATGCATTGGACTCCCTCTTATATGTTCCTGAGGAGCTGCTATTATGATGAGAGCATCAAATCAATACCCAGGGGGATTATACATCATAAAGCCTTCAAGTTATACTGTGTGCATAGGTTGTTAAAGACATGGAAAAAGTCAAGCAACTTAGCTTTGCATGTAGGTATGGTTTTTCTGAGTAAGAGTGCTATTGTTGCATATGAGCTAAAACAATTGGTTTATCTGAGATAAGTAGAAATTTGAACTAGTAGTAGTAGAAATATAAATCTGTATTTACATTTATAATGACATATCATAACATGGTGATAGCATGGTTATTACTTTATTTTATTATTATTTATATATATACTCACTATATGGTATTTGGTATATTGGAAGCATTTAGGGACCACAGCAACTCAGCCATGAAGTGCCAGATCACGTAAAGTTACAGAGTGGAATCACTGAGTGCTGAGGCCCATAGTGCGTAAAGGTCACCAACGTTCTGCTGACTCAATAACTGCAGAGTTCCAAACCTCCTCTGGCATTAACATCAGCACAAAAAAAGTGCGCTGGGAGCTTCTTGGCATGGGTTTCCATGGTCGAGCAGCTGTATGCAAGCCTTACATCACTAAGCACAATGCCAAGCATCGGATGGAGTGGTGTAAAGCACGCCACCACTGGACTCTGGAGCAGTGGAAACATGTTCTGTGGAGTGACAAATCATGCTTATCTATCTGGTAGTCTGATGGACGAGTCTGGGTTTGACAAATGCCAGGAGAACGTTTCCTGCCTGATTGCATTGTGCCAACTGTAAAGTTTGGTGGAGGAAGGATAATGCTATGGGGTTGTTTTTCTTGGGTTGGCCTTGGCACCATAGTTCCACTGAAGGGAAATGTTAATGCCTCAGCTTACCAAGACATTTTGGAAAATTCAATGCTTCCAACTTTGTGGAACTTTGATGAACTAGAACTGAGATTGCGAGCCAGGCCCTTTCGCCCAACATCAGTGTCTGACCTCACAAATGATCTTCGGGAAGAAGAGATTTAGATATCATAAAAGCTCCTGTACGTGTAATGTTTAAGTGTCCCAATAATTTTAGCATTTTTACTCAAGCCTCTTAATTGCTTGAAATTTAAAAAAAAATAGACCAAAACATGTTAGGCATTGTGTTGGCCTCTATTAACACAACCAGATGGCAGCCTTTAAAATTTGCTTATGCTCATTTATTTCAGTGTCAATTGGTTCTTGCTTTCCGAAAATTTTTATATCGAGGCTCAAACTAATATTTTAATATAGAAATTTTTTTCACTTCAGAAACAGCTTCACCTTGCAGTTTCGTTATTGTTTTGTGTTCTTCAAATCGTGTCAGCTGGTAACCCTCTGGGACCAGGATGTAATTATATCGTAGCATCACCATAACCATCTCCAATAGTTGTTCATACTTGTCGGGTCTCAAAACCTCTTCCTCACCGACGTAGATGGGCCGAAACGTGAGCCTCGGCAGAACCACCTAACAATTATGCACTAAGCCCAGATTAATTCCATATTTAGAGCCATACTGCCCTCCATCACTGCATCTCTGCCAACGAGCTGCAAACTGCTGTCCATAGAAAACCCACTATGGCCCTTGACAGGTTTATTAGTAATTCCACAGGTTGCTGTGTTGATGATTGAAGACGAGTTCTTTCTTGAAGGGTAACATATGTTGTGTTTAATGATAGGTTGATCTTTGTCATGAGATTTAAGGATTTGGGAACATTAATCTTACAGCACAAATTAAAAACAATATTGTATGTGTAGAGTAAATATTGGTCTTATCTTTGCTCGTGAGATTGAGGGATTACAACCTCTTTTCTCTTGGTTTAGTTGATGAGGTATTCACGTTGATTTTGATATTAAGCTGCAAGTCATTGATTAATTTACCCTTTAGAATTTGTGATCTTATCTGCATCCTGATACATCGTTGATACTATATCTTTAATTAAGTCAAACATTTTATTCTCACTTCAGTTATGCATGGTAGCTAAAAACAATAATTGCAGGTGTATGTGAGTGGGGTGTTTTATTATTTAAAGACAAAATAAACAGATTACCTCACTATGCAGTTCCCCCAGAGAGTATAAATACAAAGGAAATAGCATATGCCCAATTCTCCAACAGAGCATCCTAAGTTTATTTATGCCGCTGCAATATGATCAGGCCGTGATGGGGTTCAGAAAAGGAAGAAGCTTTGTATTTATCGATTGAGTGATGGAGAGAAAGTGGTTGTCCGTGTTGGATTTAAAAACAAGACCAGATCCATTTGAGGCTTATCCATGACCGAGACCAGGGTGTATTCATGTCCTATTCCAATAGGCCAAGACGAGAATGGTCTGCATCTGGACAAAACCATAATTATGTATGAATGATCTTGGATGCTTCATTATACTGCACGCTAAAACGCATGTAAATACTTAAAAATTACAATAGTATAATTCAGTTATATATTGCCTTTACTTAAAAATTATGTAAAACTTCTAAAAGGTTTGGTTTCTGTTTGCACTAGGGCTTAGAGGAATTCACATTTTGCTTTGTGACTGAACTGCTTTAAGTCTCACAGTATAATGTGGCCTACCGTGGTCTATATTCAATCCATCTCTTCTGTGTTTCATTGAAATTCCTTCGATAGCATAAAAAGTCTCACTCTCTAATTTCTCCCACCAGGTCAGATAATATGGTAGTGAAACATTTTTCCAGCAACCCTTGCACCAATTTTCCCTTGGTTTTTACTGTCCACCTGCTGCCCTTTTGCGTTGCATGCTTTCCGTCTGCATTCACCACTCTTTTTTGACAGGCTGCATTGAATGTGTATGGAGAATGTGGGAGGAGGTT
>JAOVYW010072824.1:43028-54287 GCA_025775045.1 Hiodon tergisus
CAGATTGAAATCCCAAGTGAGACAATGCGGATGTGTCCTTGAGTGCGGCACCTAACTGAAATTCCAAGTTGTTCTTGATAGGAGCATCTTCTATACAAATAATGAATAATGTGGATCATACATCTGTTGGATTTACTCCTGGATCACGGATATTTAAAATATCCCTCCCTACATGATCTATGTCATGCTAATAAATTGCCGTATTTAAGCTGCCATTTTGGATTCAATGCCAAGATTTGTTTGTTTTTTTACTGCACAAACACTCCCATGCTGTTTTATAAATAGATGCATTGCGCACTCCTCCCCTCCCCTCTGTTTTGCAACCAAATGTTCCTGGAAACCGAATAGGATCTCATAGCGGATAAAATTAAGATCAACGAAGGGCATAAAATTCAGTCAGTATGGATAGTTAGAAAATAAACCTCCATGGAAGATAGGACTCTAAATTGCAGTGAAGTGAACTCTCCAAGTCAGTGTAGCCCGTTGTGTGCCATGTTGCATTTGTTCCATGCTGTGTGTGTGCTATGTTGTGAGTATGCCATGTTGTGTGTGTGCCATGCTGTGAGTGTGCCATGCTGTGTGTGTGCCATTTCCCTTCTCCATCGATTGTTTAATCTGCCCAACTCCCCTATTGACCCCAATCAGCTGCAATCCTTAGGCGTCGCACCGTTTTCTTTTCACCCCCCTGCCAAGTAAAACACTGTTATTATACCTTTAATGGGATAATAACATGGTCACACACATGGTTTCTCTATGTTCTGAAATGTTATCAGATCTCAGCTTATATCCTTACTCTCCCCCTGCAAATCACTAGAATAATTAAATAATTCTAGCTCTAGTGAGGCATGATTTTACCCCCCAATATACTTATTGGTGTTTGGTGGCTGTGAGCTTCGTTAAAGGGAGGATCTGTGTTATAACAATTATTCACATGGCCTCACCAATAATCTCAATAACACAGACCCTCAAGTGTCATCTTGCTTTTATAAAATTAACTGAAAAGCTGTTTCTGCGTTTATGCCCACTATATAAAAGAAAAAAAAATGTTGATATCTACTCTTGATATAGCTAACGATAAAGAAAAACGAAAGCTGAGTCAAGGATAGCAACCCATACTATAAATTGCTGCTAGCTCAAAAACTCAAACAATTACAAGTAATAAGGTCAATATTCCTGCCTTTGTTTTTGTGGTGCAGGAAGACTAAATGCAATTTGGACCAATTTGGACCAAACCAAATTTGCATTGATACCATTATGTGATCTTGAAGTAGTGTGTTATTGTCTCACAACATGAAAGCTGAAATGCAAACTGATCAATAGAAATATGGGACCAGAATCTGTTTTACAGTGACACAATATTTGGAATAATGCGTGAGAAGGTGGCATATTAAATAAATCTTAATTTTTGTCTCTTGCTTTATTTTGAGCTTCTGGTGGATCAGCAGCCATTGTGAGTCAGAGACAGTCGTAATGGGTTTTCATAGTCACAGGAACCAGAGGCAGGAGCAGAACATCTCTCTGCGCAAGGCGGCACATGAGCGTCAAGGATGAACAAGTGGAAGCTAAGCCCTTTTTTTATGTTTCAATGTGCATTTTTAGCACCATCCATTGGAGCAAATCCAAAGAGCAACGTCTGCGAGAAGGCAGCGATGCTGCGCATACCTGCTCAGAGAAATGAACTCTCAGCAGAATATTAAATAGACTGGACGACATTTAGTTTGGGTGTGTTATGTAATTAATGTCTTTACATTCCTATTCTAGACTTAATCAGACTAACTAACAGGAACAATGACTGTGCATTTTAGAACACAGATGGAACATCTATTGGTGTTTTTAAGAAATAATAAATAGAATGTCATTTCTTTGATCCTGAGAATCCTGTTGGAGCCCTATGAATTCAGGTTTTTGTTTCAGCCTAGCACTGCTGGACTTTAATCTATTAATAATTGACTTAATTGAACCAATCTATTATTTTCACACAGTATTGAGGTTGATAGCCATTTAAAGAGAGGCAGTGGAACTCCTACATGAAGGTCCTCCAGGACCAACACCAGGAACCACTGACTCAGAGAATGTTGTTGAAACTGTGGCAATATGGTAGCGTTGCCCAGGCAACAGCCCCACGTTGAGCCATTGTGTCAGCTCGACATGGTGCTATTGCAGTGCTATTGCCTGGATGAGTCCTCGTTACTGACACTTTCCCAACAACAACAATGTGCCGCATAGGGTGTCCGGACTGGGAGATGACAGCGATGCTGTCATTGGGGACAGGCACCCGGAGTCTAACTGGAATAGCCTCACTGAGAATGGGCGGGGGATTGCCAGTGTGAAAACAATATGAGTAACAACAGGGACAAGGACCGGTACCCAGCATGGTGCTAAAGGAGTGTGTATAATAACAATCCATGGACCCACTGCTTAATTGCAGATACTGATCAAATTATTATTCAAATAAAAATGAAAAGTAAAAAAAAATAAAGATGATGTTATACTCCCCATCAAATACAGATTATTTACAGTTTCTTATGGTGGAAGTCATATGAATCTTTTTTATGTTGCTTAATATGTTCCTCTATGTGAATTTCTTTGTAAAACATTTAATTAATCCAACTAATTGCCATCCACTTTAGACTATATAAAGGAGCTATATAAATACTGAATGATACACTACACAACATATTCAATTGCATGTGTTCTCACAACGAACATAATAAATGTTTGGATGCAGCTTCCATAAGTTAATGAGTAATTTGAAACAGTTTAAACTCATGAATACTAAATAATTCTTAATCAAGTTGCAGGCATTTGTGAATCTAATTCTAATTGCTGTAATTGCAGGAGAGTCATTAAAAATATGCTTGGTCTGCCACCTGAGTGGCTCAGTATATCAGATTTTGCAGGTTCAAATTTAGATCATGTCATTCAGCCTGATGTAGTGTAGTGGGAATCTTCACCTCACATAAACTTAAATGCCCCTCCTGTCTGCTCCCAGGGTGTCTGCAGGCTAGCAGTTGGGAGGGACGTGGCTCTCCTCCAATCAGTTCTGAACTTCCTGTATGAGCTTGTGGCCAACCATTGGTCTTGAACACTAAAAGGGCTCAATAAGGGCAGGATCCTTGGACAGAAATGCACGGTGAGGCAGGGATTTGAATTTATTTGATTTATATGATTTATTTTATCTCTGAAGTTCTTGGAATAGTGGTAAGAAACTCAATATTTAAATCAAACCTATACAACACCCTTGGTAAAAAATAAAAATAATCTATTGACAGGGTGGTTCACAAACAGTAGAGAAGAAAACAAATGGGCTGAAGGATAGCTCGGCCTTTAGTTACCACACGTGGCAATAGATAATGGACTGGACAAAGAAAGAGGTTTACCTTCGTTTAAAATTTAAAAAAGGATTGTGATGAGATCAGTTTTTATTGCATGCAAAAAGGTTTATGTTAAACCGGGGGGAGTTAAGAAGCACACAGCTACGGAAGGTTAACATAAAACGCCTGCCAGGAAAATATTTGAATATTTGAATAATGTTTGAAATGACAATAGCAAAGTCACAAAACGAAAGTTAAATCAAAGTAGATGGCTTTCAAATCAGCTTAAGTAATTAACCTTTAAAAGTTATGTTGGAGAAGTATCCACTCTCGCTGAACAAAATTTCACATATCTGACAGTTTACGGTAATAAAATGATCTTACAAAAATAAAAGCAGAAAAGCAAACGGGATGTCTGTTCATTAAAACAAAAACGTTTATAAACTGAACCAAAAAATGCAGATTAACAGAGTCCGTAGCTTCTTTAGTTAACTCATACACAGAAAAACATTTAAAAACATTCAGTATTGAAACACAGTCAATTTAATGCCTGCTAAGATACAGCCTTATATGAGTTCATCCTTTGGCTGGAATGCTGCAGTTATCTGGCTTGGGACGAGGATTTGTCCTCCAGTCTCTGTCACAGAAAAGAACAAACAGAAGGATCTCTGCCCTGTAGCTTCAGGGTTTTTTTGGAGTGCCTCATTCACTGGCTCCTGGAATTATGCAAAGTTGTCAAACAGTATTCAGTACCCTGGCTCCTGCCAGAGGGTAGAGTCCGTCCAACTTGTCTTGGAAAAATAAATTGTCCTTTCTTCCGGGGTAGAACGTGCTTCCGACCACAGGTATGGATATGAGGGAACCCGTCGCCCTCGCTCCTGAAGCTTCAAATTGCCTTTTTTCATGGCTTACAGTTGTATATGAGCCATGTTACTGATAATTCGAAGTACACTCACGTGCTTTGATCAATGGCTTTTGTGGCTGGCTTAGAATATTCAGTGGCAGCACTGATTTTTCCACGCAGGAGAGTTATTGGGTGCATCTGTTTGGAGCTAGCCTGGCGAGGCTGGAGCAAAATAGCAAGAGAAAGAGTCTGTTCTGTCTGTCTGTTCTATGTAATTTTTTGACCTGCTAATGGTTCTCTCTGTGACTGGGTTCTGGAGTTTGAAAGTAACGGCTGGGGGACGGTAGCTGATGTCATCCCCTGGTGCTGGAGAGAGGGAAATATAGTTTGTTAGGACCGTGCACTGTTCCTACACAGTTAAACAAAAAACCACCAATACAAAATGCATTCACAAAGCCTGGCTGCCTTGCATTCCTCTTTCTCCTGTCATTCTCTGGAAGCCCTACACTTCTTGTCTTTTAACTTTTACCTGACCAATTGGTCGGGTGAGTCAGTTCAATAGCATTATGGGCAGTGTAGTTCTGTGTTCCCCCTTCTGTGCCACAGAGCTACTTGGCCATGCGTGAGTGACTCAAAGTGTAATTAACTGCGGACGGGAAAAGTGGAGTGGTTTATTTAATTCAGAGCGAAATATTAGAGAAATATTTATAGCTTTCATTACATTAGTCAACATCATTGTATATAGTAATTAGTAATTTATATATAATATATATATAATTAGCAAGTAATTAAATTCATTTACAAAAGATATGGTCCATCGTAATCAATTCGATTAGTTATTGAAGAGACCCTCATTGTTTTCTTTCCACGGTTTTGCATGTAAAATATACAGTACATAACAAATAAAAGTAAAAATTACACCAAATATAAGAGTTATATAACTTTGTTGAAGCTAGTTAAAACAAATAAAATTGTATTCAAATTAAAAAACATTCAATGCTTAATTATGAAGTGTGATAGTTTGCTATGCTGAATACAAGCAAAACTGTCATATTTAAAAGTTGATGACTGATATGTTTACCATTCCTAATGCCATTATACCTTGTTTTTCCCAGTTAAATTTATCAATGTTATATTTAATGATTAATAGTCATTGAGTCACCCTGATGAGGCACAGTTGAATAGCAGTTTTTTGTGAGGCAATCTAATGCTTCAACATAGTTTTATGTGTGAACGTGGCTTCATTGTAAGGAGGATGCACTGTATCCCGTGAACGAGTGTGTGGGTGCATGATGATTATATTCTTATTCTAGATTTTCCTAGGGTCAAACCAGATGGGTAATTGAAAAGTTAAATCAGAAAGTGTTCTTAATATTTAATGTGCCACGATATCCGTTGCGTGTGTATTCTGCAAGTTTCGATGACACAGCATGTATAGAATGGTTCAGAAGGTTTCAGATCCCTCTGCTCTGTGACCTGGAGGCATTAGGGTTGCTCGTGGCGGATGTTTCTGAAGCTGGCTGTGAAATTTGCCAACCTACTGTGTTTGTGACTCAGAACACTGTCGCCACACCAGTCTGCACTGGCTACACAGTATACACTTTCTAGAAAGTTGGATGACGCTGTTTAAAAAGATGTTTGTACAAAGCAGCGTTTTTAAAACTGTACCATATAGCACTGTTGGTAGCATTAATGGTGCTGGTATAACAAGTGAAACTGGTAACTATGGTGGTTAGGATTGTGATTGTCTCAAAATTACTCTGAGAGAATTAAATCCAACAATGCCGTTGGATACTGCAACACAGAAGTATTTAACCAACCACCAGTTGTTAGAACAAAGTCAAGATATTACATTAGTATATCATGGTATTTAATTATCAATTCTGTTTATTTCTTATACCAGATCCCCATAGCTCCCTGTGCTTTTTATCCTCACAAAGCGTCTATGTTAAACCATCTATGTTCACCTTCAGTACTTTTTTACAGTCAGCTGTGCCGATCCTGACTGATAAATTACTCAATTTCCTTCCTAGTGCTTTTTCCCTCTCCTGCCTCTGAATAAAAGGAGATCCACAGGGTCACCTGTGCAACTCCTCGTTTAAGGACCACAGACATTCACCTTGGAGCGCAGGCCAGTAATTACGGCCCTGACAGTTATAATTAGGCTCAGCAACAATAGGAAGCTGGCTGCAAGGGCTGACAGCTCCTCGTCATTCAGGATGGACAACAAATCCTGGACATATTCAAATGCCGTCATTATGTCCGAGCGAGAGTGGCAGAAAATTTCAGAACTCAAAATCGACATACTTGGCCTCTGTATCTGTACCCATAGCTGTTCTATTAAATAATCAGGAAATCATTTACAAATTTATGAAGGCTTAGAAATAAAAAAGGTGGCTTGAAACCATCATTTTTTTTTAAATATTCACAAAACATCATTTGGGGCCGGACCTAATCAAAGTCATAGCACAAATTGTCAATTTTCACCTCCTGTTTTACAGTCATAAGTTTAAAAGTTAGATTTTTTTTCCATGATTAATTAATTACAATCAAGAAAGTAACAATATTAACCCAAATTTAATTATCGCAAATGAGATATGAGAACTTAACATTGTTATTGAATTGAAGACAAGTCACTTTATGCAACGTTAAATCTCACTTAAAAATCTCGGTTAAAAAATACGAAAGTCAGATGTATGGACACAATGTATATAAGGAGGCCAGGTAAGAAGTGCTGTGTTGCCACAAATACGTATTGATTGTAGATTACTGAAAGCTCAAAGGTCTACTGTACAACTTAACGGTGCTGACAGGAACAATGCATTTTATTATGCTGTCTCTCTTCCGGAAGGCACGAACAAGGCTTTGTCATGTGCGAGACTGCACTTTGAGTGAGAGGACCCAGCCAGTGTTCCAGGTGACGCATTCAGATCAAGGTCTACCACTCTACTTCCACCAATCATTCACAGGAGCAGGCCACCAGCATCATCTTAACCCATTAAACCAAATTGTGTCTGAGATTTAAATTTACAAAGCCTTAATTTACTGTTGATAAATTTACCCATGTAACTCTTTACGAACATTAGTCAGTATTCTAGAGCTCTTGCTATATATAAGTTTGCTTAGATAAATGCATGTTCCAAATGAATGAACAAAATAGGGTCTATTAGTGATTGCATTGAGAGTTTATTCCTTGTTCCCAAGGGAAGGGAAAATGGTGTCAATTTCTGAAAAACAGAATTTTACTAACGATAATGCAAAGTTCAACCAAAAATTGGTATTTATTGAGCTCAAGAGAAAACGTTTTTCTTCCTGCAAGAACAGCTAAAGGAGCATAATTACAACAGTTGTTATAGTATTCTAACTTCAGACAACACCCCAAAAGTGAAACGTTGATTGGTTACATTTAATCTGAAAAAGGAGCCGTTCCTGAATGGTTATTTGAGCTCTGCAGAATCAGTCATTTCAGGACAACATAACAACACCTAGTCTTAAACTTCTTCAGAATAAAGACAGTCAGCAGAGACATGCTTGTGGTCTGTTTCCCTTACCCACCATGGCTTTTCCTTTTCCTTGCATACTTACAGGTTTTGAAAGAACATCCTGCATGAAAGGCCTACTCACCCTGTTCTGCAGTCCGAGCCCTCACAGTTACTGTTAAGCATTTTGCTAAGCATTCTTCGGATTCTTTGGACTTAATCAACATAATTGAAACATAAAATGGTTTAAAAAAAAGATTTTTGCCTCACAGTTCTCGCAGGATTTGCTTCATTCTCAAAGTTTGACGGTTAAATTAATAGCCTTTGGAGTTTTAGTTTTTTGTTTGTCTTGTAATTTACTCTAGCAGTCCGGTTATTTGAAACATAGATTGCAACAAATGTGTGGCTGTGTCTGAAAGCAATAGTGACAGAGAACAAATTATATTCGGCCATTGGTTGTTTGTATTTTGTTGGGATCAGAAAAATTACGTAATAATTAGAAACAGGCACAGGCATAGTCTGGGAAATGTAGTTGCTAGGCCTTTGATATTGGTCCCCTACACTTATGTTTACTAATCTATAACCTCATTTACCTAATGTATTCATACAATATTAGATTTTTGTAAGTGCCACTGAGAAGAATTATACATGATTACTTTATTATGGAAATAAATATATTTACTATAAAATAATGAATTTTCTGGAAAGTCATGTTTTATAAAAATCAGTGAGGTTTTTTTAATTGATTATATTTATGTTTTAGCATTTTATCAGTATGCGATAGCGTTTGTATACGCCATTACACAATTTTCATGACTCAACAGCATACCAACTGGAATGTGAACTGAATCTTTCGCATGGTTACAACAGCTGTTTCCTGCTATTTACTTCCTCCTTACTTCCTCCCAAATTTCAACACAGCGTTTTCATTTGTCTTTCTCGCTATTCCTAAGAAAATTCACTGTGGGTTTTTTTCCCCTCATCGAGTCCTCAACTTTAGCATGAATCAGGCTTCTGGATTAAAGATACAATACGTTCAATGCAAAAATATCTTGCATTGTTCAGTTTAATTTTAGGAAAATAAAATTTACTTGCATTTATGCGTCTCTATACTCTATACTGTATTTTTTTTAAATCTACAAGCAAAAGAGTATTGTATTGTTCAAACAAATAAATCAATTGAATGGCTTAAAAAATATATTTATATATATGTCCAATAAGTAATGGACACAATGACATTATTGTAGTAATGTGTCTAAAACAGATTTATTTTGGCTGCACATTGTTTCATAATAAAAATGATAATAAAATAAATTTATTTGGGGTACAGCACTCCAGCCAAAATAGAAAAGCCAGAAAAAAAAGTATACATGAAATATTCTTGAAGTGTGACCGTAGCAAAAAATAATGTTATGAGTAAGTATTTATATTCTTCTGGCAAACAGCATAGAATATATATCTGGGGGGAAAGAAATTACTTAAACAACAAATAATTGTAAATTTTGTCAATAGATCACATTGTTCTTCATAAAGATTTAGAATTTTAACACGCTGACAAAAACACTCTTTTTTCTCTCTCATCCTGGCATTATTTTGTCAGGACTTATCCAGAACTTAAGCACCATTGTTCTCAATTTTTCAGAATGGCCTAACAGTATCTCCAAGTCATAGCTCCAGCTTCAGAGCGCTCTGTTGCATCAGGTCTAGCCTCAGTGGAGTCCCCATATGGCTGGAGCAGGTGACCAGCAAAGGGAGGACCTATGGGGACTGAATCTGGGGAAGCAGGACGAATTTAGTTATTCTGAAATTCTGTATATGGTGCCAACATGGATACTTTTTTTGGCCAGCTCTTGATGTGACGTGCTTGACTGAAGGGTAGTTACAGCAACAACATCCCTCCCAAGGCCCAGACTGAAGCATTCATCGCAGTCTTGTGCTGAGGATAGCGCTCATGAGAACCTGGCTAAAATATTCCCATAAGGCAGCGATAACAGCCAAAGGCTGGAATTACCCACCTCTTTGTGGCTCGGTAGTCTTGCCGTTATGCTAGTAATTAAATCATAAATGTTTTCCTTTACCTAGTTTTACTCTTTAGACAAAAGTTAGCTTATACCAAATGTGCCTCTAGCAGTTCAAAAGCCATTCAGCATGGGATAGAATAGCCATTTAAATTGTCCTTTCCTGCAGGTCTTTCTTTTTTCCTTCATTCTCTCTCATGTGCTGCTCTAGTGCACCTTTCCTCCCTCTCTAATGTCGGTTTAATAATTTATTTGCTGTGTGTATCTGTCAAGGGCCTGTCTCTTTCTGTCATGGACATTGTTTCTGCCTAGCTGCCTCCGGGAAGCTACGCAAGAGTATATTTACAACCTGTTAGGCTGTGTTCGTAACCAAACCCGGCCGTTCGAAAAACATAGTGGAGTAGGGCTGTTATAATAGTGACTAGATTAATAGATGGAGGGAAATTGTCTTAGAACTTCAGTTAGCAGGTAAGTAAATAATTGTTATAACTTAACAAAAGCATTGAAGCAGATACTGTGTGTGGTAGTGTGTGCTCTCATTGCAAATCAATTTCTCCAATCACTCGCATCCAATATCCCTTTGAACCCTCTACTGTATTCTTGTATAGTTAATTTAATCAACATTTGAGGAGGAGAATTGTGTGTCTGTGGGAGTGAGAAATAGAGGGAACAGCCTACTAATATGAATTTAGCAATATCCACAGTTTTATATACAATCCAGAATGATGTTGATGATTCTACAATGAAAATAAATACAGTCTGCGTAATATGTATATTAAACAAAGAAAAAATAAGTATTTAATTATCCGCCTAACATACGCTTGTCCACGTCCTTCAATCTGTGTATTCTCCCTGCTTCTTCCTACCTGTCCTATAAGGTGTCCTCAATTCCTTCCAGTATTTCCAGGTAGAGGATATTTTCTATCCTCTACCTCTATTCTTTATTTGCAACTACAGACAAGAGCTATGTGTTCAAGCATGGGGCTTGACCACCAAAAGGGCGGGGTTTCCAGGACATAAATGGCTCTGTGCTCACCTCCGTTTTAACTTCAAAACTCTTCATTAGAACAGAATAAACTGATAATGAAAGTTCCCTCTCTCAGAAGCCCAATACTTACTGGCTATTAAATCTCCCTCAACCAATAGGAGGTTAATTTGTTTGGTGAGTCAGTTATGTGGCCTCATTGGGAATTTAATTCTGGAGACAGACGGCCATTACCTCCGGCACTGCTGGTTGTACCACAGTCTATTTCCAAGGATTATGGGTGTGACTGCTTTCCGTGACAATGGGATTGAACATATAGTACTTTCAGTCTTTCTCTCTCTGAATAATCTGAGCTACGTGCAAGATGCAATATTTCAACCCTTAGTACATTAAAGACGTGGACGTTTGGAGCCGGAGAGAATAGGTTGCAGGATAGGAATGTGTCAAGAGAAACTAATTGGAAGACGAGGGGAACACGATGTTGCTGTGCACTCAGAATCCAAGCATATTCCTCAGGCCCTCTCTGCTCTCCTAGCCCTCTCTCTAGCGGGATACTTCAGAAACCTTTCAGGTTTGAGCAAACCTCTGAACAGAGTGTGTGTGTGTGTGTGTGTGTGTG
>JAOVYW010072825.1:0-12279 GCA_025775045.1 Hiodon tergisus
GTGTTTAATATTTGTTTAATATTTGTTATAAATTTAGACTAATTGGTAGAAATGTATTTTGACTTTGATATGAAAGTATTTATCTGTTGAAAAAAAGTCACTATGATTCAATATTTAAAACGTAAAATAAAACATCCAAGGTAATACTTTTTATAGGCACTGTATACTGCAACTATTGTAACATTCTGAAATTCAAAATGTAACAAATTGCTCATTGTTATTATTAATCAGGAAGCCAAGTGTTATTGTCTCTAGCACGGCTGAACACAAACTGACCAATAGAACTATAGGACCAGAACTATCTGTTTTATAACATTAAGAATTAATACTTGCATTATCCCTGCATAGGTTCACAACATCCCCCTCAAATTTAAATTAAGTACAGGCAGCGCATGGTTTAGTTTTGACAAACAGACGGGGGAAGTGACACAGACAGCAAGTGTAGCCCACCCTGGTCCTGGAGAACTGCAGGCTATTCTATTGCAAAAAACAATGGTAATTCACATAAACAAGACACATGCATGCCAGTGAGAGAAATATAGCTACCAATAATATACGCACGGCAAGCTTGGAATTGTTAAGAATATTTGCATTACCTCCATTTTGCGAGCAGCATGCCCATTTTCCAGGTCTTCTCGGACAGGAACAGGTTAGCTGTAAATGGTCGAAAGCTGCTGCTTTTTGTCCACCTACGCTTGCTTTCAAAACAAGCCAAACCGGTTCCTGTCCCCATCGCATACTGAGAAAACTTATATTTGGTGCTCTCAATGAATAAATTGTGATAAAAAGTTAAATGCTTTTTGCAAACTTCAAAATATTTCATATTTAATTCGGCACATTCCTAAGGGCCCGTAGATTTGCCGAAATTTCTAATAGTTTTGTGGCTTCCCTCCTTCCTCATTTGATCTGAGAGAGGGAAAGGACCAGACAGAGTGTTTGTTGCTTTGACAGCCAGTGGCAGTATGGTGCTCTGTCTGTGAATCCATATGCTGACCTCTGGAGACACTCGGGCACTGACAGAAATTTCTGGCAGTTCCCCATTAATAGCCACACTTCAAAAGAACCGCATGCCCATGAAGACGATGGCGATAATAAAGCCTGTCGCTAAATAAGGCAACTTCAATCTTTATATTACGCTTTTGTAATTGAGCCAATTGCTCAGTAAATGCGTTGATGTTATATCAATTCCTTAATGTCTCAGTAATCAAAGCAAAAAAAAAATACAGTTCTTCATGAAACTAAAGTATTTTTAGTCTCTCTCTCCCACATCGATACCTCTGTTACTCGTTGACCCGGCCTGGATAACCACTGGATCATCGGAAGGCTCATCCATCTGCGTATGCAGTAAACATTTCAGATGTTGAGGAAAATAAGAGTTATGCCTTGTACTGAGAGAGAGGAAAAAATACTTCCCTACTTAAATAAATCTTTTTAGAGAAAAGACAGAGGTTCATATTATTTCACAGTTTTCACAAGACCAGAAAAAGAGGATCGGCAAGGGGATTACCGCAGTTCTTTCCTTTGCAGAAAAACCACATGTCTTTGGTGGTAATCTAGTTATTTTCATTCATCTGAATGTTCACAATTAAAGAAGTATCTGAGATGTGTTTTAGTTTCCCTGCTTCTCTTATTCCCCCGGAAAGAAAAACTTGTTTGTCTTATTTAATTTCATGGAAGCAGAGCGGCACAATTTAATTTATTTTATTTTTCAATGAGATAAAGCATGAAACTGAACTTATTTAGATTACTCTAAGCTCCTAGCAATGATCCGATCAGCCTCCTTCACAGTTTGAAAACAAAATACATTTTCAAACAACCCCAGACAGTAACATGAATCAGCACACCACTCTAATTAGTTATTTTCTGTTGCAGCTGTTTGAGCTAAAGAGGCATGGCACTTTCCTCTTCCATTTAACAGTTCTCCAATTTTTTCCCTACATGTACTGGAATGTGCAAAAGTCTTAGTCTTTTTTTAAACATAAATTTAGTCTTTGATATTTATGTTTTGTCTTCTGCACTAGCGTGTAAAACATATTTTTGATTTACAAACACTCTTTTTCCGAAAGAAGACCAAGGAGTTCTGCAGCAGATGATTTTGCCTCCATAGAGCCCTGATCTCAACATCATCGAGGCTGTCTGGGATTACCTGGACAGACAGAAGCACGCAAAACAAAGTCTGTAGAAGAACTGTGGAAAGTTCTCCAAGATGCTCTCCAAGATCTACCTGCCGGTTGTCTTCTAAAACTGCACACCAGTTTACCTAAGAGAACTGAAGCAGTATTTAAGCCAACGGATGGTCACACCAAATAATGAATTTATCTTTTGGCTGTTTTCGTGTTTTTTTTTTTTTTTACTGTTTACTACCCTTGATAGTTTTTATTTTATATTTATAAACTTTTCATTTCATCATTTTTGAAAGCAACTTTACTTTTCAGATTTTTTTTTTTACATTTGCCTTAGATTTTGCACAGTACGGTATGCGTACCCATTATGTTTCATACATGAATACATGGACCCGTAATGTTTGCTGTACTTTGTGCACATATCTTGGTCATAGATGCTTGTGTTATCCCTTGCATTTAGCCAGTCAGAAACACTTCCAAACTTAATATTTAAACTAAATTTCGGTTGCCTACATACTTATGTAACACGAGTAACTTAAACTGCCCTGTGGTTCAATTGAATCAATTTCTTAGTGGCTATCGTCGACACTTCTGCAACAAATTAATAAAGCGCTGCTAAATTATTCAGCTAAGCTCAGTTGGCGTTGAGTGTTCCACAATGTGAAACATGATGTCCTGTTAGTCAAAGAAGAAGAGGGATTCCTTCTGCGGGGGAAAGAGAAATTGCTTAGGACACTCTGTGGTCGCACCAAGTAAAGTCAATGAACCAGACATTGTTCATGGGTAAAATGCTGTTCACCTATGTAGCTACCTTTTTTCACAAAATTTCCTCATTTTACCAGAGAGAGAGAGCGAGAGCTCAAACCATGGTCTGACTATTATTAAAAAGCATCAATGTGTACACCAATGTGGATATTTGAACACCAAAATATAAAATGAAAGTATATTGACTGCTGGATTTTTGGCTTGGTTCATACTCAAGCTAACATGCAAACATTTCCCCCATATTATACCGTCCAAAAATACCAAAAATTACTGGATAATTAAACAGCACGTTACTTAGCTCCTTGATCACAACACTTTCAGAATTAAGGTCATGCAGGGCTGTGCACATCAGCCAAAGTAATTATCTTTATTTGCAGTAAACACCATGTATCAATATAATGAATCTGAGAATTACCATAATATTTTTAGTGGGATTGGAAGCCTTGCATTACGTCTTTAAGATGTATTAAGGCCTTGGCCGTGCTGTATAGCTGAGTCCAAACATCCCAGGGGTTGCATCGAAAGTGCAGCAAAATGAAGATATTTATTCTGATTAACATGCAGGGCTCCAAGTACCGATGTAGCAGTTTCAACCTAATTGTGCCTGTCCTGCACAGATAACTAATGCAAAACTCCCTTGCAATGAATTACTGGATGCTAACCGTCTACCGTGGACAGGCCTGAAAAGTGAAATGAAGTAATGACTTTAGACTTGGTTTAGGGAATGTGCACGGAAAAGAGAAATTGATGCAAGTTCAGATGGGGTTTGCCACTTTCGTGATTTTATAGGTTATTGTTCGGAATTCAGTAATCACTGAGCTCATATATTAGAAGCAACAGGCGTGTCCGTTGGAAATTACTGTTTAACAATAGGGCCTGTGACAAATCACCCCATCTGTCTTGTCACCAGTTAAGTTGCCATAAATAATCGGTAAAGGAAGAGTCATTTAGATTGATTAACGTGCTTGCATATGAGTTCTTGGGCATTAGGTATCTGAAATAAATGACCCCAAGACTCTGTGAGTTACAGTGTGAACCCCCATTGGCAATGGTCCTGGGGAGTCACAGCAGCCAACTAGGGGCTATATATGACGCTAACAGCTTTAACCATTATTGTATATTTCATTTTTAGCAGCGTTACATAGACATAGCTTGTTTTCACATTTGCTCATGAATGGCCGACCTCTGCTGTCACCCCAGGTTAAGTTACCCCGCAAGCCTGGCATCCTATGTGACAGAGCCATGATAGGCCTTCAAATTCAACGATAAAAAACTGCTCTGTCCATGTTTTTTTCATAGCCCCGCCCCCAGTTAAAAACTTCCACAAAATGGTGTATCCCATGAGATGTCTTATTTTCAGTTGCTGATGGGCTTACCTGCTGCTCAGGTTGCCAACTTCCTGGCATGGAAATACGCTAGCACGCGTGAGGGGGTGGGGGAGGGTGTAATGTATCTTATCTTGTGTTTTAGAGCAATAGGAATACTTGTGTAACAGATTATCATTCAAGAATTTTCTTTGGGCAGTGCAAAACAACAGTTTAACATATATTATTTTATCATTCTCTAGAATAAAACAGATCTGTAAGCTAAGAATAACAATATACATAAATACATCATTCTTTCAGTAGTGTAAATAACATTTTTTATATAATCATCTTCACATTGGCATGTACTCATTCAAGAGCAGTGCAAAACAGTATTTACATATTGTTTTTTAATAAAATAGAGCTGGTATTATGAATTTCAATCATTAGTGCAAAAATATTTTAGATGGAATCTTCTAAACCAATGAACAATTATTTATTGAATTGTATCCATTTTACAGCCACTGAACCATGGATGACATCACACAACAAACTGAACTTGTTAGAAAGGTTATGGGAATGGACAGTTCACAATTAAGTGACTCGACCAATGAGAAGCCTATTTTCTGTTTGGGTAGTGAAACATGACATACGCGCTGAGGGATAACAGAGCAGGAGGTTTTCTTATACAAATCGCCCTGTACAAAACGCGTCCCGCATCAGTTCAATACGGAACACGTCTTTTGGTTTCCAATTACGGGACGGTTGGCAACCCTAACTGTCACACCCTTTTCAACAAGATGTGTGAGAATTTGTCTGGTAATAATGTGTAGGTATATATGAAACCCAGCTATACTTTATCATAATCCATTTATCAATGTCCGAATTGTATGAAATGATTTCTGTATTCATATTTACTACGCTTTGAATATTTCAGAAATATTTCTTGTCATAATTCTTTACTCATTAAACACAGTAACTTTATATATAGTTAACCAGACGTGTGGTTAACAAAGTGCAGTATGGGAGAAACATCTGCAGACTATGGTGTGCTGGACTGTAATCTTATTAAGACTGAAGTCTTTGTCAGGCATGCTAAATAAGTAATGCAAATGAGTTGACATTGACCATTAAATGACAAAGTCATCCAATGGCAAAACTAAATGGCCGAACTGTTGGACAGTCTTTAAAGGGAGTGCATGCAAATGAACAAATGAGCTTGTCCACAGAGCAGAAGTCAGGCTTGCTTAGCAGGGCAGTACAGAAAAAGATATATTTGTCCGTCTGTTCGTTCGTTAATTAAGTTATAATTCCTGAAATGTTGACGCATACTGTTATTATTATTGAAGAATCAACATTTAAGAATGACAATTACATGGATGAACGGTGCTTTATCTGCTAATAATGACTGTAAAACACAATACAATCCATGGCAAGTATGTGACAAATATGTCACATAATACCTGAAGTAAAAATGATTTTCCTTGCTTGCGCTTGTTCTTTCCATCGCCATGGCAATGGAAGGAGACCATTGTTCTAAACAAAAAGATGTATAACTATGTCTAGTTATGGCTGTGTCTGCAGGCCAGCAACTAAAACAGTGTAATGGCGTATTTGTAGTCTCTGGAAAAGGCCACCTGTCCATGTGTTTTAATCCCTCCTGACTCTGGCAGCAACTATCAGTTAAATTGAGTGCAATTTCTTTTTTTAAGACATCATATCCTGTATATGGCAGTACATTTCTGTACGTCTTTGTCAGCACCTTTCAAGTGTTCCCAGCCGACGACTCCAAATATAACACAATCATAGCCATGTCTTCTTGGTGGCAAACACAGACTGCGGCTGTCACCACTGGAGGCAGGGAGAAACGGCTATGTAAAAGAAGCTGGATTTGCACAAAAACCAAAAACCTGGCAGCCTGGGAGAGTTTAAATGTCTTTACTTAGCACTCTTTGAATAAGATGTAAACTGAAACAGCATGTAGTGCTGATGCAGTGAAGCGCCCTCACTGTATGTGGTGAGGGTTTGTCCTGTTTCAGAACTTGGTTGGTTGTAACAGACATTAATAGCCTCGTCTGATCTCTTGTGTCAGTATTGAGCTCACTTCAGAACATTGTTATAGAAGAGAGTGACTGCATTAGGGAAATTTCAGTTTTAGGTTATTTAGGTTAAACAGGGTGACCCAAAGGATAATATCAAAGTTTCACTTTAGCTAAGATATCTTTGCAAGGAGGTTGAATACATGCAATGATGCAGATTTGAATTTTCCACTAAGTCACTCTATCTGGTATCCATTTACACACCATAATTCCTCATGTCAAAATGTTGCAGGCTATGTGAATTCTAGGTAAAAGCTTGGCTAGATACAGCATTTGATTAATTTGGTGTTTTCATATTGTCCGTTGCTCAGGATTAAGACCAAGGTTTTATAATCACCCTATCACATAAAATAATCCCTACTGGAACCTTTGAGCATGAGTTGTGTAAATTAGTGAGCCCACAGCGGCCACAACAAAAACTCTTGAGACTTGAAAGCGGTGCCAAGAGACAAACTTTACATCTCCCCCTCTGCAATCAGGAGCCCAGCATGGCTGTCACTCAAAACGCCTTTTAAAACATGTCTGATTGCCCTTTGAATGCACTGACAGAAGGCTTGTTAGGACTGTCAAATCAAATTTCAGACCTCCAAACATCAATAATTGCCTACTTACTCTCAGTGTAATGGACAGCATGCAAACGTAGACTGGTGTATATGTGCTCTCACGTTTCCGTGACAGAACAAAAAGGTGTTACTGTCCTTAAGGGTCCTGAGAAGACCAGAGAAAATGCAGGGACCAGACTTATGAGTGACATAAAAAGTCTTTTTTATTTATTTTTGTGTTAAAATTTTTGTTAAATTGTTCTCGTCGTGGAGTTTATTTATAAATTCATGTTTTAGGAAGGATTCTGTGTGACCTTGACTTTATGCCTGAACTTAGCGCTTAATTTCCCTAAGGAGATAAATTCAAGCTTCCTGAAGCTATTACAGATGTGGCGCTACATTCGCAAGGGAAATTAATGCTTTCGCACTGATTCCTTAACAAAGAAATTTATACATGAGAGGAGACAAGTACATTTATCCGTGTTCTTTTTTTGTTTTGCCTAAACCTATTTAGGGACTTAGCTTGTCCTGTGTCTCATTTGCATCTATGTCTGCATCATAATATCCATTTTGGGACCATGTTAAATCTTTAAATATGAAAAGCCATTATTGTCACTTTCATTCCAGATTTTTAAACGTGTAGTTCTCCAGCGGATAGGACCAGTATGTGATGTGGGAAAGTTCTTCCTAACTGAGGGAGCTTCTTGGAGAGGACTGCATTCACCTTCTGAATATGGGTTTCTTAGTGGGTGTCATTATATGGAGCGGCTTACATTCCAAGCTAAAGGTGGTTCACAAAGCGTTCATGTTCATATTCCCATTTATTTTCAAGAATCGAGGGCGATATTGTCTATTATAAACACAGATGCACCGGGGGAAAAAAGTTTATTTCAGCTGATGTGTGATACAGGGAAATTGGTGAAAATTGCTCATTGATTTTGTAATTGGTTTATGATATTGAACGTCATAGTTATTTAAAATTGTTGCTTTATTATGATAAATAATAACCTGTTGAAGGATCTTACCATGGGGGTTATGGTAGAGTTATTTTGCTACCCAACAGATTCCTATTTATCACAGTCTGGGAAAAGAGTAAAAATTATGCTCAAATCAGTTATCCGTAACCACCTATCCAATTCAAGGTCTATCCAATTTCCAGTCTAATTCCGGTCAGAAGACAGATATACATAGCCACGTAACTAGGGCCAACTTTGCAGTCGGCACTGTTCTCCAAGTCTTTGGACAGTGTGAAGAAAACCAAAGTACCCCGGAATAAAGTCACACAATTCAGGGAGAATTTGCAAACCAGGACCCTGCTGTGAAGGACCAATGCTAACCGCTGAGCCACCATGTATTGCTATTATTACATGTGGTGGGGTTGTTGGCAGTATTTATTTTGGAGTCTCTTTGTAACTTTAATAGAATTATAGCATTCATCATTTCACTGGGAAATAACTATAATAGAAACAACCTTACTAAACTGCTTATTATATAGATTATTATATGAATAGTAGATTAAATAGTTGCTTAGCCGATGCTGATAGCTAAGCCAATTTGGTAAAGTGGTCCAAAGTAAGTATCTCTCTAGTATCTCTCTTATCAATGTTAAAACTGAAGTGCACCTTCTGGGAATGAAAACAAATCCAATGCTCAACTTAGCTTTGTAAACTATCCTAAAGAAAATGGCCCAAACCAACCTATAGGTAATTAAGGTCTTTAGAATCCTGGAAGGCCCAGCCCGTTTGGAGTCTTTAGCCAGCGGTTTCCATTACGTCTAGCTTCTGATTGGTGCGTTCCTGACTGGCTGGCCACTCCTCTCTCCCTGCAGGCGTGCACTATCGCAAGTCGTGCGCCTCCTCGGGGGCCTGCCTCATCGCCTCCTCCGGCTACCAGCAGTTCTGCACCGGGAAGCTGCACTCCGTCTGCATCAGCTGCTGCAACACGCCCCTCTGCAACGGGCCTCGGCAGAAGAAGCGCCCCATCCCGTCCGCCGCAGCGCCGCCCCACCGCCTGCATGCTGGCCTCTGCCCTCTCCTCCTGCTCCTCCTACCGTTGCTCCTGTTGACAGGAGCTACTCCACTTCAGACTCTGCTCCCCAATGGCTCCTTCTAGAAGCTGCAGGTTTTTGAAAGGAAAGTTTCCCTTTTTTGTCTGTTATTTGATTGGTCTTTTTGTTTGCTTGATTGTAAATCAATGGGATTACTGAAGACATCAGTAATGCCAGTTTATTTAAAAAAAAATACATATAACAGTGGCCATTATTTCAAACCAATGCTCCAGGCCACCTGAGATATCAGATATAAACACATAGGAGTAACAGTCACATGATGCTGGTGTTGGCCCTGTATTTTTGCCAGTTTATGAAAATAGATGCCAAGCAAGAGACGATTAGAATTACAGGATGTACGCCTTTTACCATATTAAAATGTATTATAAAACAAGACATACAGAATTTATTATAAATGACATAATAAAATACCAAAAAATGTCACCAAACTAATATATAGAATAGATCCAGTTGTACATAGTACTTGCAAATCATCACATTGTTGATCATTTAAAAAAACAAACAAAAAACAAAAGGACATACTCTAGGATGTGGCTGATTTGACAGGTTTCAGGTAAAGTCTCAATTAATCTTAGGAATCAAATAAAATGCTTGTGTGTCAATGCAGCGGTATGGTTTTGTCTCTGTCGGTGAGACAGGAGTCCCATTAATTATTAATAAATATCTGACTTTAGTTTTTTTGTTAGAATAATGAGCAGACCCTTTTGTGGAAGAGTAAAAAATGCATTACGGGAAGCGATTGATTTTAAGAAGCTTCCTTCTCAAGTTTAAGTTCGATATCTTTTGTAAGCGTGAGCGGCGACCCCGTTACTGCGTTCTGCTGGGGGCACCGAGTACAGCAAATACATTACTGCTCACTGCACCGGAGGAAAGGGCCCTGAGAGAATTTCTCTGGCTGTAATATTGGCGCAGTATTATTTATTGTGTTATTACAGTGTTCATTTAACGCTCACTCACTAACACAAACAATGACTTAGATGGCCCCCTGGCACTGCAGAGGCCTGCAATCAGCGATTTCTGAGTGGCCGTTCATCGGGAATCACTGGCTGATGTGCATACAAATACAAGCAGCAATTCTGTTTTATTTTTTTATGACAGTCAAGGGGACCAAATGTGCATACTTTTCAGGTATGATTCTGCGAAGAATGCTGTACGTACGCAGTATTTGTACCGTGAGAAGCTTTGCTCTCAAGCGCTCTTTGGTGTAGTGTTGACATTTAATCTAAACGTTGATGGGTTCCCAGTTACATCACTGCAGCTCTTTGGCTCAGAGAGAAATCTGTGAGGAATACAAAAGGTCATAACAGTTATGGCATTACACAAATGTAGAACTGCTCAACTGACCATCGCTTCCCACATCTGCTTTTGTGTCTGAGGGAACCACGAGTGCCGTCTCAGCGTGCTCTTGGCCCATGCTTATCACTGTCGTCTCTGTAGGGCTGATGGGGTCAAGGGGGCAGGAGGGGGGCTCGTCTGGGCCCGGGAAGGTGGCGAAGGCTCGGGGCGAGTCCTCTGCCCGGGTGGTCCTGCGATGCATGGAGCGGAGCAGGTGGTGGGTGGAGCGAGCGGAGTTGGCATCGGGCCTCTGCAGGGTCCTCCGGTTGACATGCTCGATGGTCAGTCGACAGCGCAGCACCTGTAGGAAGACCTCGCGGAACTGGCGGGAGGAGAGGTTGTACAGGAAGGGGTTGAGCGCAGAGCTGAGGTAGAAAAAAGTGTCGGCCACTGGGTGAAGGGCCACGTAGCTCTTGAAGTAGGACAAGGTCCAGTCCGCTTTGGGCCAGACGGCCGTCATTAGGCGGCGGATCTGGTTGGGCATCCAGCAGCAGGCCAGCGCTCCCACGATCAGGCCTGAGTGACAAGACAGTGGGGTCAGTGGGGAGTGGCCAATAGAGGGAGGAGAGAGGGAGAGAGGAGTAGAGTACACAGTGAGAGAGAGAGAGAGAGAGAGAGAGAGAGAGAGTACACAGTTCATCTGGCGATTAAACAAGCCACTTTTACAATTTAAAATCTGTACTCAGTATTCGAAAAGGGTTTGTTTGGCAGTCACAGCTGCCAGTACAAAATACTGTACAAAAATGATGTCGATGTTGAACTTTGTTTTACTTCGTAATTTTTCCATGTTTGATTGGCGCTTATTTTTTAACCTTTTGGCCATTGGTGGTGCATTAAGTTTCAAGTCAAGAAAGATTGCTTTATGAAATTCTGTATTTTCCGGAAAATTCTGTCAGTTGTGGATATAATGTAATATATATCTCCTTTATTACTAGACGGTGCATTACATGCTCTGTGAAAATGTCAAAGCCCACAAAAACCAGACCTTATGAAAATGAAAATTTTATTCGATTTTGAGTGATTTTGTAATGTATTTCATTAGTTTGGTTTTATTTCAATTTAACTGATATTACCTTTTCATTAGCAGTTGGTTTTTCCATTTAATCCATTTTAAAACATATCATTACGCCGGGACTTTTTAAACAAGAAAAAGGTATGTATAATACACAGACTATCTTTCTGACACTATATTCTGTCTTTTGGCATTACTTCTATATTAAGGAGGCTTTAATGTATCTTTGTGAAGAACTTCAGATGTTGAATGTATCAGTGTCCAGCTACTGTAGGGTGGAAATGGACCACAAGTTTTATGGGGTTATCATGTTGTTTTTATTTATTTATTTATTTATTTTCTGATGGGCTACATTGATTGGTCTTCTGTGAAGAGTAACTGTATTCAACAAAATCTGTAAAAATAAAATTGTCATTGTAGAAATGTTTGTGTATCGTGTATTGTGTAACATTGGACATATCGTGTGCATTGTCTTCAAGCCATTTCACATTAACAAGGGAACACATCCAGGTTTGGGTCTATAGTCATTTTCCAACCTCATCGATTATAGTACCTTCTTATCTATTACAGTACCTTCTTATCTATTACAGTACCTTCTTATCATCTATTACAGTACCTTCTTATCAATCAGCTATTATAGTACCTTCTTATCATCTATCAGATATTATAGTACCTTATTATCTATTACAGTACCTTCTTATCATCTATCAGCTATTATAGTACCTTCTTATCTATTACAGTACCTTCTTATCATCTATCAGCTATTATAGTACCTTCTTATCTATCAGCTATTACAGTACCTTCTTATTATCTATCAGCTATTACAGTACCTTCTTATCTATTACAGTACCTTCTTATCATCTATTACAGTACCTTCTTATCTATTACAGTACCTTCTTATCATCTATTACAGTACCTTCTTATCTATCAGCTATTACAGTACCTTCTTATCATCTATTACAGTACCTTCTTATCATCTATTACAGTACCTTCTTATCATCTATTACAGTACCTTGTTATCTATCAGCTAT